>JALBZZ010000009.1:0-143072 GCA_038051095.1 Globisporangium irregulare
AGCAACCGAGCACAAAAAAATTGGGGTGCGGACAAACTTTTGCGCACCACTGTATTATATGACGTTATATTTTATGAGGCGTAGATTTCTTATTTAATGTTTGAGAAGGAGCATTTTGTATATTTCCCCTATTTTTTTGTTTTTTGTTGTTGTTGTATATTTCCCCTATTTGTATATTTTAGCGACAGCTTGCATTTTGGCACAAATTCAAATAGGGCTCCTCAGTAGTGAATCTTACAAGGTTATCGCACGAAGGTAGGAAGGTGAATGAACCTTTCGGATTCATCGGAGTCCCTACATTATGAGCGCTTCAACGCGGAAGCTCATCAGAAATCCTTCTCTCTCCTCTTCATGCTTCTCCCTTCTTCCTCTTCAAAACCGAGTGGACGCTGTGTACCTGACACTTTATCTTGATGTTTTTTGCTCACAAAGTTCTTGCAAATTTGGCAAGCCAGTGATTTCACTGTCAATTTGCACACAGTTACCATCAACAACAACACTATATTCCCATTCGATCGATCGCTGAGCTGACAAGGACATCAGTTTTCCTGCATAAGCACGAGCGCTTGCAGATGATCCGACGAGAGCGACGACGGATTCTTTCGGCAGTAGCTCACAAACGCGTTGAGCTTTGCCTTGAAGTCTGGAGGGCACGACTTGACCGCGTTTTGCACTTTTGGGTGCGTCAGGATCTTCGCCAAGCCGACAACAAACTTGGCCGAGTATGGCGGCGCGACCCGAGCGAAGAGCATGGTGATGAAGTTGCGCAGCAGCGCCTGGTCCAGCTCCACCGTGTTCATAAACACAAACTCCAGCACCGGCAGGACGTAGCCGCTCGTGACCATGAACACCATGCTGCGCAAAGACTCGCGCTTTAGCTCTAGTGCCTGTTGTTGGACATTCATCAACAATTGCAAAAGTGAATTAGTGTACTGTCATCACCATTTCGTGTGGCTGCCTTGAAATAGTGTTCATACCTTGACTGGGTTGATATCGGGGTGTAATCGAAGCGAGGTCACTAATACTCGGAACGCGATCGGCCACTGCCCAGTGTGCATCTTGATCGAGGCTTTCAGAATCAGCAGTAGGCTTGGGAAGCAAATGTGGAGCAACGTGCTGTTGAAGAAGACGGGCGATTTGAGAGTCACCTCCAGCCAGTGCAGTACACCCATGGACACGACGGGAACGCGCATGACTGTGTTCAGCCTCTCCACCACCCCTGACTGGTTCATCTAGAAAAGCAACAAAACAATCACATCAGTTAGTATCGGCATGCACGACAGACTGCGCACACAACAAGCAAGACTCACGTTGTATCCAAGAGTGTTGTCGGATTTGCAAATCGCAGACGCTTCTGCAAGCGCTTTATTTGTGTGCTCAATCCCCTCCTCGTCGATCTCAACTTGGGACGCTGAGTGTGCGTCCTTCAGCTGCAAGATGCTGCGTTCATCTTTCGTCGACGCAGCGTACGCGAGCAGCGAAATGCAGTTCTCAGCAAAGTGCGGAGAGATCGAGTCCGACGGATTGAAAAGCGGATCAATCAACGAGCGAAGCACCTAAGCAGCAAGCAAGGTTCGAAGAACTTGGGCGTTAGAGAGTGCATCTTAAGGCAAACAAACATCAGATAAAACTTGATGGGGGACACTTACAATCGGGTCTCTCAGATGTGCGGTGGGAGGAGGATTCTTCGAGATCTTGTATTCCTTGGCAAGCGTCTCAGCAGCAGCCTCAGAGCATTTTCGCGTCATCATGATACTGAGAACTGCGTCACTGAGACGGGGGCTTGCGTCAAACAAATATCGTCTGCGCAGCGGGTGGAAAAAGCCAACTTTCGCGCCGAATTTCTCAATCGCCGTCTCCTGGAGCTCAAAACGTACTCGGCCGAGCTTGGAACGAGCCGTTCGGTAGCGGAATGCCTCTTTGCTGCCAGCCTCGGCATCCCTCTGCAGCGTGTACAACTTGCTGTCGATGGTGCATAAGAGCTCCTCAGCATACACGTACGAGTACGCAGACTGGCAGCAGATCTTGTTCAGCGCGGTAATGTCCTCGCGCGCTTCTTCTTCACTGGCGAAAGGGATCTAGAGAAAACATATCACACACGTTAAACCATTTTTCCACCAACTACGCAACCCACTACACAATGTTAACAAGCACTCACTCTGCAGAACGCGTCAACTAGGACGCCACTGAATACTGTGAAGAACGCGTTCGCATTTGTAATCGACGCGATTTCTTTGTGGTGCCCGGCTTCTGAGATCCGGCGGATTGCGTACTGCAACAGGTTACATGACTACAGTAGATGAAAGCATACATAGGGAGAGCAGTAACGATTGGTTTTGGGTTGTCAGTTGATGATGCCCATTTCAATCGATGCCTTACGCATTCAGCAAGTACGCACCTTGTGAGTCTCTGCCAACTCAATCAGCATCAGACGCCACTTCCGAGCCCCGAGCATCTGCGTCAGCCATTCTGGCTCGGCAGTCGAGCCACTCAAAACATTCGACACCTAATCAAACCACAAAGCCAAATCCAACCAATCAGTTTCTTCATGGCTTCTCTCACACAGCGTTTCGCATCCATGTACTTACCAATTTCGGCTCGTAGTGTTGCGTCACGACGTCTTTCAGGTTCTGGTACAGAATCTCTTCCGCTGGATCCCAGGACGCGCCTTTGCTCTCGTGCACCGCGCCTTCCGACACATCGTACGTGACTTTCTTCTCGAGCGCCGTCTTCGAGACGGGAAGCGTGTCAAGCCACGACGCGACCAGTCCGACCATCTGCGCATGACCGCGATACGAAGACGAGAGCGCTTCGACCAGAATCTCTGGCCCGTTCGACTCGTTGTGCGCGCGAAGAAAGCCGTTGATGACGTTCAGCACGTTCATCTCCATGATCGCGTCCGGCTGCGAGAGCTGCTGCAGCAAGCGGGTCGCTTCTTTGCCGTCCTCCGTGTCTTTCTCCTGAATCGGGCGGCTCTGCATCTGGTCGTCGTCATCGCAGATGATCATGCGCGTCTCGCCTTCCTTCGTCACGCGCTGCTGCTTCTTTTTTCGCCAGTTGCTGCCATTGTGGTCAGCAGCAGTAGCAGCAGTATGTTCGCTCTTCTCTTTTTTCACTTTCGACTTTTTCCGCTTCTTGCTCTGCGCTGCTGCAGAGTCGTCCTGCTGGTCGATTTGCTGTTTCTCCGAGCCCGCAGGTGTCTGCGAGTCATTCTCATTCGCGTCCGCATTTACACTCGCCGCTGCGTCATCGCCCTGCTGACTAATCGGGGTTGCTGCTTCTTCTTCTCCCTCCTCGCGCGCCACGGTCTTCGCAGTCGAACTGACGCTCTTCGCACTTGACTTTGTCCCCGAGGCGACAGTCTCGTTCTTCGCAGCAGTCGAAGCCACAGAGATCGCTGCGCTAGTCGCACTACTGTCGCTGCTCTTCTCCGCTTTCTTATGCTTGCTCTCCGACTTCTTCCCAGCAGCACTGCTACTCCCAGCTGCGGAAGTCGCAGCAGCAGCCGCGCCTCCATACGGCTTGATCTCTACGTTCTCTGGACGCAGCCACTGCGTCTTCCGTGTCGCGCGGTTGTAGTAGTACGGACGCTCGTTCTTCGGGTCCCATAGCTCCTCCCACTCGATTGCGTCCTTCGTCTGCTTCTTGGCGTCGCCACCACTCGCCGCCGCCACCGCAGCAGAAGAGTTGCTGCTGGCAGCAGTTGAGGCGGAGGCTGTCGTCGCCTTGGCACTGTTCGTGTCAGCAGCCGCTGCAACCTCGCCGTCAAAGTCCGGGGGCTTCTCCCAGGAGCTCTGCTTGGTGCTGCGGTTGTAGTAGTAGACCCGCCCCTCCTTCGTGAAGTGCTCACTCCAGACGCTCGTCATGGCGGTGCCTCTCAAGTCTGTCTTCCTCCTGCGTGTGGTTTCCTCTCGCAAATAAGTCTCCCTGACTGACTGAGCGAGCGCGCCAAATGGTCAGACGACTGTGGGCAACTACCGTATTTCCCCTCAATAGTCGCCTCACTTTGCTACCATATTTAGCTCTAATAGCAGCCTCACCCAGTTTTGGCAACGTGAGTACCAATGCTTCATAAACGTAGGGAAGCCAACCTTTGTTTAATGAACAATTTTTCTTATTTATTTGAAGTCTAAAGCGCTCCGTCCAACATTGTTCACTATGGAATTCAAGTAGATAAGAACAGTTGCTCATTAAATGAAGGTTTGTCGTTCTTCGTTTATGACGAATTTTTAATTAAAAATGCGTCATAAACCGTATTTAGCGCAAAATGTTCCATAAGCACCCTCTCCCTTCAATTCGGTCGGATCACATTTTTGTGATTCGACAAATGGCAACTGCCTCGCCATCTTTTGCCAAGAGCGCAATAGAAGAAAGCGCAGCACCACGAGCAAGAGAACGAGCGAAGCGATGTCGAGCGGCGACGAGGCGGCTCCCAAGCCCAAGAAGATCCACGAGGGCTACCACGGATGGATGAAGTCCATCTCCAAGACCTCGCAGGTGTGTCTCATTGGCTTAATCGTACTATCGACTGGTGCTTTCCATACCGTTGTGGGCGAATGATTGACACGTACGCATGCTAACAAAACCTCTGTTCGATTCGGTTCCTGCAGGACTTTACGCCCATGCGCATTGAGAGCAACGCGACTGCGACGGCCGCGTCGACTCAAGGCAACTCTGTGTGGAACTCTGCCGGCACCTGGTACGTTTAGCTAGGCATGTTTGTTGCTGCTTCTTGCTGACTAATTAATTCATGTGACTGTGTTTGCTAATGGACCTGTTTACATTCGCGCAGGGAAGAGAAAGACAAGTCCGAGTGGGCTTGCGAGCGCTTGAAACAACTTATCATGACGTCGTTCAACTTCGTCGATGGCGCGCACAAGGTGTCTATCAAGGCCAACTCGATTGTGCGCTGTGATGGCGAAGCCAAGGTACGAGCTGTTTTTTGCCTATGTTGCCCTCACACACACAGTGACTGCTTGGCGCTGAATCTCGTGTACTTACTTTCACCTTGTGTTGATAATCTTACAGATCGTGTTCAGCCGAGGCAAGAAGCGATGCGGATACGACATCTCGCTCAAGTTCGAGTGGGCGTCCACGCGCACGGAGGAGGATCCGGAAGGCGTCGACGACGTCACGGGCCACGTCGAGATCCACGACTTTGACGACACGAACGGCGAGGACTACGAGATCAAGATCACGACTGAGATGAGCCGCCAGCATGAGGTGGACGCCAAGAAGTCCGTGCTCAAGTGGGAGCCCGAGCTGCGCCAGGTCCTCGCCACGTGGAAAGAAGAGCTGCTGCAGCAATAAAAATATCAACGCAATACCGTTTTCACATTGTCGTTCCTTGCTCACAGTGTTCTAAATCAGTCATGTTCTGCTCTCATCATCGGTCAACATTGAAAGAGCCATCAGACGTGACCGAGCCCTTGCGCATACTGAGCAGTGACTCCTCCATAAGACTTGACAGATCCGCGATCGCCGATGACGGGCGCCGTGGCGTTCGCGGCGTGCGAGGCGTGAGCGTGAGCGGAGTTCGTGGAGTTCGTGGAGTCCGCGGTGTGCGTGGCGTCCGAGGAGGCGGGAAGATCGTTCGGAACGACGTGTTCAAGTCGTTCTCCGTGTCGTGAGACGATGCGGACATCAGGAAATGCGCACGAGTCGGCGTGTTTGCGCCGATGCTCGACGTCGTCGATGTCACAGCAAGCTTCGCCTTTCGCTTCCATTTCACCGCCTGCAAGGTTAAACAGCAGGCACATGTGAGCCAGCGTGAAAGGGGTAAGAGGCCAACTAACTCCATATCACGCTAAAAACGACAAAACGCACCGCATCTCGAATTTCGTCGCTTTCCTTCTCGAGGCGCACGATCTTGTCTTTGAGCTCCTCGTGCACTTTCTCCATCTCCATTTGCTACAATTGCAAGTCAGATGAGTCAGTCATTTGAAGCTCAATATTCAAGGTCCACCAAAAGACAAAACTTACGTATGTCATGGATTGGCTCTTCAGCGAGCTGTAGCTTCTGCGCTGTGCTTCCAGCGCGTCTCGAAGCTGGTCAACCGTGATCTACAACACGACAAAAGAAGCAAAGTCAGCGCATTTAGTGTCAACACACACAGAGCAACATTGTCAACTCCATCAAGAAGACATACCTGATACTCTTGGTCCGCCTTCATTTTCTCTGTGCCGTACATGTGCTTCGCCTGCTCCAGTTTGCGCTCAAAGTCCAGACGCAACTCTTCGACGTCTTGGTCTCTTTTCTTGGTCGAAGTTTGCGAAAACAGGTTCATCTCACGCACAATCGTCTCTTTCTCGAAGCGAAGCACGTTGTTTGCTTCCTGCAGTTGCACTTTCCGCTGGCGCAAGTCCTGGATCTGCGCCTCTTTCGCTGACACTTCGAGCTTCAACGCAGTGTATTCACGCTCGGCGTCGTCCTGAAGCTGCTTCACGGCTCGATTTGCTGCCACGTACCACGGGAGATGCTGGTACACGTCATCACCAGCGCTCGCTTTGCTCCACAGCGCATGCAGCGTATTCTTCGCAGCGTCGAGTTCGTTCAACACGGACTCCGTCCCTTCCTCTCTTGCCCTGATAATGGCTTGCTGGCTGTTTTCGTACAAAAGTTCGGCGACGCGATCAAGCTCCGCTTTGAGTTGCTGCTCGTCCCATTTCTCCTGCCAGCTGGCGTCTCCTTCTCGCAGTAATATCCCGGGAGGATTCAAGTTGTGCGCTTTGATCATAGACATCACAAAGCTGTGGAGCACGTGACACAGTCTCATCCGCCTCTCAAGCATCGTGTGGCTTTGCTGTTTCTCTTCCGCTTCGCGCTCCGAGCTGATTTTCGAGCCCGACAGCTGCTCCTGAAGGCGAGACTGCTCCATCCTGGAGCGCTCCGAGTCGTTCTCCATCTTTTGCAGCACCAGCTGCAGCGACGAGTTCACATTCTTTTCGTTCGCTAGTTGCGCTTCGACGTCGTTCAGCTCTTGCGTCTTGACTTCCAGTCGCTGAGCTATCTGATCGTACTTGGACTGGTCGTCCACTCGCTGATGCCCAAACAGACCACTGATCTCCTGCTCTTTCTGCTGCAGTAGCTGCTTCCACTCGACTCTCTCACTCTCGAGTTGTCGCTGACACTTGGCGATTTTGTCTTGCAGCTCTATCGCCGCCTGCTTTTCGAAACTCCCACCAACCACAATGAAATCCCTCTCCAGATGATGCATTGCCATTTTCATCTCTGTCTTCACAGCTTTCCGCATCTCGAGCATGTCTTTCTTCAGTTTGTTCAGGTGCATTTTGTACACCAGCAAGACGCGCTGCTTATGAAGCTTGATATTGTTGATCTCCTTCTCCGCATGGTTGAGGAGGCTCTCCACTTTTTGCCTCTCTGCTATCTCTTCATTGACCCTCTTGTCTATGGTCTCTGCCAGATTCTTGTGTATCCGAGTCAGGTTGTTGAAATCCTTACGCTGCTGGGATCGGTCAACCTTCATTTGCTGCAAACTGGCTTCAAACGACGCTTTCTCTTGCTTTAGCTCTCGGATTTCGACTTCCAAGCGGTTGATTTTACCTTCTGCTGTGTCTAAGAGACTGCGCGTCTCTGCTTCTCTTATCTCCACTTGTTTCAGTTGCAGATCGTATTGAGACGACGCAGTAGATATTTCTTCTCTGTTGCGTTCTTGAGCCGCACTCTTTTCTGCTTGCAATTCGTCTTTGCAGCGCTGCAGTTCTCTTTCGAGCCGACGAATTTGCTTCTGAAGTTGCTCTTGACTGTCAAACCATGCTTTCAGCTCAGCTTCACACTGTTCTTTCACTGTCGAGAGTGAATTCAGTTCTTCCCTCAGTATTGCAATTGTTCGCTGAGCGTCACTAGCAGCGATGACGCTCTTCCCCTCGGATTCCTGGACTGCCATAATCTGCTCTTCCAGACGCTGGCATTTCTTTCCAGACTCTTTGACCACACTTCGCAGCTTGCCGATGTTGTCGTTCGCCTCTTCCAATCGCTGAACAACCGTCTGCTTAGCCTCTTTCATCTCGTCAGATTCCTGCTTCAGAGCCACAAAAGCCTGGCGCTCGCTCAGAACTTCCTGCTCCAAACGCTTCTTCTCTTTTCTCGCGTCTTCCACAGCAGCTTCCAGTTTCTGGATTCCTTTGCGGACGTTGACCATCGCAGCTCGAAATTCTCTCTCTTTCCTGGTTTGGAGCTCTGCGAGAGCTTTCTGCAGCCTCTCTTCGCTCTGCAGCATGATCTGAGCCTCTCGCGCCTGGAGCTCAGCGACGTGCTGCGCTTTCAAGATCGACTCACCACGATCTTCGAAATGAGTCTTTTCTCGAGGCTGAACTTTGCGTGCCGCACTCTTATTCACGACGCTGACGACTTTGCCACCATTGCCACCATTACCTTTTTGTTCTTGCTGGTCGTTGGGGTCGTCAGCCGACTGCATATTCACAACAACAACACTCGGCGGAGTAGCAGTAGCAGCCGCAGAAGCGGTATTCCTTTGCGCTCTTTCCGCCCGTTTTCGCTCCTCAGCGCGCTCCTTCTCTACCAGCAAGCGCTCGCGCTCCAGCAAACGCTTCTCTCGTTCCTCAAACTCAGTCTGCATTCGCTTATGCGCGACCTCTTGCGCACGTTCGTCGTCTTTGATCGCACGTTCTCTCACAACGGCGTCAGCTCGGCGTCTTTGTTCAAGCTCTTCCTCTTCGCGATGAGATCGTTTCGAAGTCTCGTATTTTGCATAGATCGCAGCAGCAGAGTCAAGCGCCTGCTGACGAGCGCGCAGCAGTTCACTCTGCTGGTTTTCAAGCGCAGCGTCGTACTTCGCCTTCAGCGCTTCGATCCTCGCCTCTTGTTTCGCTACAAAGTCGTTTTGCCAACGCGTTCGTGCTTCCGCCTCTCGCTCCTTGACGCTCTGGAGGATCTTCTTCTCAAAAGACTCTTGCAGCAACGACATCTTCGCTTCGTACTTCTCTTTCGTGTCGACGAGACTCTTTTCACCCGCTTGTACTTTCTCTTTCTCCTTGTTGACTTGATTCCTCCAGTGCGCGATCTCTTTTTCCAGTTCCCCCACTTGGTTCGCGCTTCGCAGCTTCTCGTCGGCTACTTGCGCTTCCACGACGTTCACACGCTCTTCGAGTACTTGCACTTTCTGTTCTGCCTTTGCGAGCGCTTCTTGTCGAAACTTTAGTTGGTCCGCTAGTCGAACGAGATCAAGCTGCTTTGCCTTGAGCGCGTCCTGTCCTTGCTGACGAGCGGCATCGAGCTGAGCTTGCACTTGCTTCACTTGATCCTCACCTTTCTTGAGCACAGACGCTTTCTCTTCGGATTGCTCTTTCATAAACACCTCAACCTGAAAACCAAACTCCTGGTACTTCTTCTTGAGCTCGTCGTTCTCTTGTTGCAGCGCAGCAGACGCCTGGTTCAAGTGCAAAAGCTCTGCTTCCAGCCGCGCGATCTTGCTCGGGTAGTCTTTGCTTTGCTGGTAGCGGAGTGTGTCGCTGAGGTCGCGGTTCTTGGCTTCCGAGAGCGACAGAAGATGTTGTACATGCGCGATCTCCTGCTCGCTTGCGTGCTTCTCCATCTCCAGTCTCTATGGTAAACAGATAATCATCAACACCACACAATCAGTGTACTGCCACAAGTAAAACACAAAAACTGCACATTCTTTACCACATTCACCGCCTTCAATGCTTCGATCTCTTTCGCAAACCTCCGGAACTTCTCTTGAGCCGCCTGCTCCTTCTCGCTCTCATTCTGGTTCCGCACTTGAAGCGCTTCATATTCCTTTTGCAGCGCTTCAAACGAGTGCACGCTGAGCTTCAACTTATCGACTTCCAGCTGCAGCGCGTCTTTCTCTTCGCGCAAACCTTGAAACTTCTCTTCTTGCTGCACTGCCAAGCGCTTCTGTCCATGGAGCTCGTCGACGCGGATGTCAAGCTGGCGCTGCAGGCTCTGCATCTCTCGCTGTGACTGCTTCCACTTCTGCTGCACATCCTTCTCGCGCTGCTGCATAACGCGCAATTTGCGTTGCACTTCACGCAGATCACTCGCCTGCCACGCCACTTGGTCGCTTACGACTTTGATGTACTTCTCGCGCTCGCCAAAGAAACACTCCTGCACGATCTCCCCCAAGCGGATGCTCGCAAATTCGCTCGTCAGCGGGTTCTCCTGCAGGCAGAAGACCGTCGTGTCGTTCTGGATCTGCGTCACCGTGTGTTGCACTTGCAGCGCGAGCGCGTGCAGTCGGTTCTCGTATGCCTCCTGCAGCGTCCGGTATCGCGTGCGGAACTTCTTCTCGACCGCTTTCTTCATCTCGTACGGCGTCACCTGTGCTACAGATGGCGATGATGTTGACGCAGTCGTTGTTTTCGCTGCTGTGTCTGTGCGTACCTCTAAGTTGCTCGAGTGCGTTCTCCCTCTCCTCTTTACTGTAGCTGCTAGCGTGTTGGTCGTCATTGAAGCCGCCGCCTGATTTCCACGGCGCTGCTTGTTCTCAACGGCGCGCTGGTCGCTGGTGTCGCTCATGTTCTCGCTCTCGCTCTCGCTCTCACCCTCACTGCTACCGCTACTAATGTCGCTCTCTGCGGAGAGGATGCGGCGCGAGTCGAGCGTGAGGATGCGGCCGCTGCCACCACTACCGCCATGACGGCGCATGCTGCTCATGACTCACCCTGTTCTCAATTGGCAACCTTTATGGAACGTTTGCTTGCAGTATGAGGTTGCGCGAAGGAAACATATCGCACTTTAACGGACCGATTCGAAATGTTGCGCGAAATGACGCGTTTCGTACTTAGACGGCCATTTCAGTGCCCTGTGCTGATTGAAGTTGAGTGGAACGATACAAAAATAACCAAGCCAAAATGCATGCGTGGTCCCCTTTTCGACATGAAATTAAATGCAAGCGAGCCGCAGCATCTCAATCAATGCTGCAGAGCTGCTCTTACTCGCGACTGCGCTACGCACACACTACGGTGAATACGCATGCAGACTCTCTCTCTCTCTCTCTCTCTCTCTCTCTCTCTCTGGTTTCGTTTTGTTTGCTTGGCTGTGTCGTGGCTGGACGCTCGCTTAGTGGTGGCTGCCGGCCTTGAGCGTGCGGCGTGGAGGGTAGTTGAAGAGCGATGGCACTGGGCGGCCTTCATAGAACGCCACCAGCTTGCGCGATTCCTCGGCGACGGTCTCGGCGTTGAAGCCGAACATGTCCTTCAGCTGCGCGATCGTGGCCGACGCGCCGAAGCGGTCCAGGCCGAACTGCGCGTGCGAGTAGTCGCTCCAGCCAAACGTAGCGGCGGCTTCCACCGACAGTACTGGGCTAGCTTCACCGAGCACCGACTTCTTGTACTCGATCGACTGCTCGTCGAACAGGTCGCGGCACGGCATCGACACGATGCGCACCTTGTATGGGAGCAGCTTGGCAGCTTCGACCGCAAGCGACACTTCCGAGCCCGAGGCGACGAGCACCAAGTCAGGGTTGCCCTCGATCGACTCGACCTCCTCGCCGGCGTTCAGGTGCTGGAGCACGTAGCCGCCGAGCGCAACCTTGTCCGCGGTGGATCCCGCCAGATTTGGCAGACCCTGACGGGTCAGCGCGAGCACCGACGTCTTGTGCGAGTTCTCGATCGCGCAGATGTACGAGCCGACCGTCTCGTTACCGTCCGCTGGGCGGTACACGAACATGTTTGGCATCGCGCGAAGCGACGCGTTCATCTCGATCGGCTGGTGGGTCGGACCATCCTCACCCAAGAAGATACTGTCGTGGGTGGCGATGTAGATCACGCCGAACTGCGACAGCGCGCTCACGCGCACGGCGCCGAGCGCGTAGCCGATAAAGTTGTAGAACGTCGCGCAGAACGGACGCAGCGCGCCGTGCGCAAAGATACCGTTCGAAATCGACGCCATGGCGTGCTCGCGCACACCGAAGCGAATGTAGCGGCCGATCGGGGTGTCCTTCTGAAAGTCGCCCGACATCGTGAGCTTCGTCAAGTTAGATGGCGTCAAGTCGGCCGAGCCACCGATAATCTCTGGCAACGCAGCAGCGGTCACGTTGAGCGCGATCTCTGACAGCTGGCGTGTGGCGAGCGCCTTGTCCTTTGGCGTGTACACTGGGAAGTTCTTCTTCCAGTCCGCAGGGAGCTTGCCGGCGAAACGACGCACGTACTCGGCCGCGAGCTCTGGGTACGCCGCCTGGTACGCCGCGAACGCTTCGTCCCACTTGCCCTCCAGTTCGGCGCCAGAGACGGTCTTGTCGTAGTACTTTTTCACCTGCTCTGGCACGTAGAACATCTCATCGCCCTTGAGGCCGAACTTTTCCTTGGTGGCCGCGAGGTCATCTGGCTTCAGCGGCGCGCCGTGCACCGAGTGGGTGTTCTCGATCTTCGAGCCGAGGCCGATGATGGTGCGGATCTTGATCAGCGTTGGCTTCTCGGTCTCCTTCTTGGCCTCCGCGACCGCCTTATTGATCGCTTCGTGGTCGTAGTTGCCGTCGTCGACGACGATCACCTGCCAGTTGTACGCCTCGTAGCGCTTCTTCACGTCCTCCGTGAACGAGAGGTCGGTGTGGCCGTCAATGGTGATCTGGTTGTCGTCGTACAACACAATGAGCTTGCCGAGACCAAGGTGACCGGCGAGCGACGACGCTTCCGAGGACACGCCCTCCTGGAGGCAGCCGTCACCGCAGATCACGTACGTGTAGTGGTCCACGATGTTGTGGCCCTCGCGGTTGAACTCAGCGGCCAAGTGCTTCTCAGCGATCGCGAGACCCACGGCGTTCGAGATACCCTGTCCGAGCGGACCAGTCGACACTTCCACACCAGGGGTCTGGAAGTTCTCTGGGTGACCAGGGCACTTGGAACCGAACGAGCGGAACGACTTGAGGTCGTCGATCGACACGTCGTAGCCGGTCAGGTGCAGCATACTGTACTGCAGCGCGCAGGCGTGGCCGTTCGAAAGCACGAAGCGGTCGCGGTTGCTCCACTTCGGGTTCTTCGGGTTGAACTTCATGTGCTTGGAGAAGAGCACGTGCGCCATTGGCGCGCAGCCCATCGGCGCACCCGGGTGGCCCGAGTTACCGGCGCTCGGCTGGTCGGCCGAGAGCATGCGGATGGTGTTGATGCAGAGCTCTTCGCCGATGCGCGGCTTCTTGTCGACGTGCGAGGTCATCTTGGACGGGTGGAGGGGAAAAGAGAGGAGAGGACGGGGTCGGACTGCTTGTGCGGCGCAAGGCGAAACAAGGAATGAGGGCATCTGTGGCGAACGGCGGCAGGCTCGCTCGGCATTGGTTTGGATCTCTCCACTGGCGACAGGACAGCACACACGCCTGTTTCTTGAAACAGCAGCAGAAGCACATCCCACAAAAGAGTGCGATATTTTCAGCCAATGGCAATGCGATGGTTGTTGCGCATTCAGCCAATGAGGCTGAATCAGGAATGCTAAGTTCGCTTTCAAGCGAACCTAATCACCAAATAGGGCAACAAAGTTCGATTACGCAACCTAACTGCTGCTTCGATTTGTCCGTGACGCATTTTCAATGGGTGGGCGGGCTTTGAGACGATTGTGAGTGATCCTGAACACTTTTGAGCGGGTTGTTTGCTTGCTGGCAAAATGGAAAAGCTGAACTTCTCACTGAGGAAGCAAGTCAACAACTTGGCTTGCACACACGTGCACAGAATATGGAGAGAGACCACCAGTTTTTATATGGATATGCGATTGAACGCCACGCCGTGTTATGTTTTGCTGGTGTTCGGCTTTGCATTGTACAGATTGAAAAACAATTCGCGATGGCGGATAATGACGTAATTGCCCAAGATGACATAGCGCGCAATGACGAGACCCTAACCAATCGAGAGACACATTATTACCCCCCTTGGTAACTGGTCCTCATGGGCCCGAATGCTGCACATGGTGAAGCGATATTGGCGAATTCATTTCATGTATGGGAATGCTTCCAAATGTGGCCAGAAGGGAAGGCGGCACAAGCAGGAGCTTCAACTGAGAATGCTGGAACGTGAGGCGTTGTCGTCATCCTGAAAGTGTCAACGAGGGTGTTGACGCACAGGTTTTGCACCATCATCTCATTTACACATTCAAGAGGCGATCTGGTAGCTTACATTTTCTCGTGTTGATTGTGTGAGGCGACGGAGATTCCGTCAATGCGTTGCAGCAACGGGATCAATCAATCGTCCAGAGAAAAGCGTCAGTCATCCACCAATACCAGCACATACGTAAGTTTCTCCCATTCAGCGCATTGGCACGCGCTACACTTGTTCGCGTTTGTTGTCAAACGTCAACGTTGAATGCACTCGCCCCATTTCTAGTGCATTGCGCTGTTGTCATGCGAGCCAAACCCGAGTGTCTGGTTCTTTCCAATTCGTTAATTCAAATTTCAAGATCATCATAAATGCTAACTTTCCATATTTTATACTATATTTGTATTTGAAAAGCTGGAAATATAAATTTACGTGATTATCGGGTACCGGTATACGGAGCTCAAGATCTAGTTACTAACACGATGTCGGTATCATTATTTTGCCAATTAGAGCTACAAACTAATTGGTGAGCCACATTTTGTGGAGTTGATTGATCAAATTGAATTGGCTGCGACGATCGATGATGGAGAAGCACACCTACGAGCTCTTCGAGGGCAGGTGCGCTCGCGTGCTGCCCACGCCTTGCTCCTTCGTGTACACATGCGCATATAAAAGAAGAGCGACACTGACGACTTGTCTTTCTTGCTGTTTGTTTGTTTGCTGCAGAACCCTGCACACGGCGTTCTACAAGGACGTGAAGAACGCCGCCGCGCTGCACAAGGCACTGCTGAGCCAGGAGTTTGACGTTGCACTGATCAACGCCAGTCTGGTAAGGCATCGAAATGCATTCTTCTCTATGCAGTCATATATGCGGATTGCTTATATTATTATGGCGCGTTTTTGCTTTGTAGCTCGTTGACCCGTTCCAGATCCACGCGTCAGCGGCTCGCGCGCTGCTCTGCGAGATGACGACCAAGCTCACGACCAAGACCCTCCACGCCGAGCTCGTGTTCAACCTCGCAGGCTCGCGCAACGTGACCGAGTCGTTCAAGCGCTTCGGCGTCTCGGACGCCTGCACGTCGCTCGTGCTCTGCGTGTTTGACGCGGACGACGCCGCCTTGGAGAGCGCGGTGTCGCTTGTCGAAGGCACGCTTGCGCCGTTCAGCGAGCTAGGGCAGCACCTGACGCCCGCGGACGTGAAGCTCATCAAGAAGTTCTACAAGATCCAGGATCTCGAACTCGGGAGCTCGTCGCTCACGGACGCGATCATATGTAGAATAGCAACCAAGAGCTGCAGCAAATAGAAAGAGAATGGAGCGGGCATTGGCTGCATCAAATACACAAGTGAGCTGGCTCGCTGGGGATGCAGGATTTATATTCACACAATGTCAGTAAATGCTGCTTCATATGTGCTTTATCTACAGACTGAGCGTCCTGGTATCGTCCATTAGCTCAGTTCATAGAGCTTCTTGAGCGATTCGACCTCCTTTGAATGGTTCTCATCACCAATGCGCTCAGCTTGGAGACGCAGGTGGTCAACAACCCACGCAATGTCCTCTTTCTCGCGATCGCTCAGAAACATCATCACCATGCTGAAGCGAGGCACTCTGGCGAGTGCCTTCGCAAACTCGAGCACAAATCCTGCTGATTCTACATCTGCTGCCACCATTGTCGAACCTTCAGAGGGAAGCACCGCGTAGCGAAATACGTGAAAAGTTTCGCAGAGAACGTCCGATTCGATTGAATTTTTGAAAATCGTGCCCAGCTGCGACGGCTTGACCAGCCGCAAATATTCTGCGCGCAGCGAGAGCAGCTGCTTTCGGCGGTCGCTGTCGCCTTTGAGCGCCAGAGTCTTCCACACGCGACCGAATTCATACGACGTCGCCGGCGCTTTCTTTGGGAGCTTGGGGACGATGACCACGGTGCTGGTGCTGGGGTTTGAAGAAGGCTCAGGCTGCGTTTCAGACAGAGTTGGCTCCACGCTTGCAGCTGGCTCTGGAACTGGGGGCGAATCACTGGTTGGCTTGCTGACCAAAGCGTCGCGCTTCTTGTCCACGGTTGCAGCTGCAATAACACTGTTTCCAGTCGAGTTATCCTTGTCATCTGCGTTTTCTTGTGCTTCTATGATATCATTTGTTGGGTCTGGCGTGGGTTTCGAGTCACTTTCGCCAATCACCTCAATGGAGAACTGCGTGCGCCGCGGCGCTCTCTTGATCGCAGTTCGAATAAGCTCTTTCGTCGACGCGATCTGACTCTGAATCTGTCGGCTCCTCGGGTCCAGCTCGGAAGCGCGTTCAAAGTCCAGCAGTGCCAAGCGGTGCTTGCCTAGCGCATTGCGCGCTGTCGCTCGCCGAGAGAGCGACTTGAGGTGGTCCGGATCGATCTTGAGCGCGAGATTGCAGTCATCCTCGGCTTTGCCAAATTCCCGGTTCTTCAAAAACGCCATCGCACGGTTCGACAGCACGATCGCGTTCCTGGAGTTGTACCCCAGGCATCGCGTGTAGCACTTGATCGCAGCCACGAAGTCGCCGCGCTGGTAGTGCGCATTGCCTTCTTCTCGTTCCATGTCCTCGCGGCTCTTTTTCGGTGGCGCTGCCTTTTCCGGTGCAGCAGCAACCTTGGAGCCATTATCACTCGTCTTTGAAACAGCAACACTCTGGGTTACTAAAAGTGATGGAGCTTTTTCGATCTATGGAGACAAACAGTTTGGGTAGATACACACATGAGCTTTGCAAACATTGTCTTTCCAGGTGTACTTGGCAACAACGCACAGTATCGACATTTGAAGGCTTGGTCGCGTCGTCTTCATCTGCTTCTCTCAGCGCTGCTTCCTATAGTTACAAAATAGGCGCTAGGTGAGACCAGCGAATATTTCCATACCAGCATGAACCTCCCTCAAAGGAGGCAATGAAAAGGGACGCACCACATCGAACTTGGCCCATTTGTTGTATCCTTTGTCGTACGTGTGCATTGCTGGTTCAGTGTGCTTCTTTGTTGTAGATGCAGTAGCGACAGCACCTCTAGATGCCGGTACTGCCACGCTGCACTGCGCACGTGGCGCGCGAGCCGCTGGTGCCGGTGTTGACGAGATATTCGCGCGCGCTTTCTTGCGAGCCTCTTCCTCCTGGCTCACGGTTTTCTCCCATGAGTAGAGGTCCGAGAAATAGTCCTGCAGCTGCGCCGCATTCGCGCGGATTTGGTGCTGCACCTCGATCACCGATGCTGCTGCTGCTGGCTGCGCTGCGGAGGGCCCTGTCGTCATCGTCGTCACCGTGCTTTCGCGTGCTCTCGTTGCTTCGCTTATTGCGCGTGCTTTGCCAAAGAGTCACATTCGCTGTCCTTTCACGCAGCAACTTTCGATACTTTTTGGCTCTGGAAGCAACCCTGTTGAATCTGCTGGGCAACAGCAATATCGATTTAGAAAGGAAGCTGCTCGTGAGTCAGCGGGCCGAATAGGTCAGTTTTTTAGAGTCCACGTGCTGCATAAAAACGCGACCGTCAGCATACAATTTTCAATATTAAAACCATTAGCGGGTTTGATAAAACCCACGGGTTTTACTACAAATCCGCCTGGCGAGTGTTGTTCTTTGCGACCTCATTGCATCTACGGTATGCAGCACAACTGCAACACCATCACCAAAGACAAGTCAAGTCAAAAGAAGATCCAAAGTCGCCACCGCCATCACCATCATCATGGCGCCGAACAAGAAACCGCACATGGAGGTGCAGCGCGCGCTCATCGACAAGGACTTTGACCGCTACGCGCTCTCGACCAGCGGCGTCGATAAGCAACTCGCGGTGCTCTCCGTGCGCGCGCTCGAGCCGCTAGACACTGCACACACGGTGCGCAAAGCGCAATGGGACGCGCGCGTGCACTATAACGCGCTGGTCGCGGACCCGTTCCTCAGCGACAATGCAACTGCAAAGAGCGTTGCATATTTCGTCTCGGCAGAGTACGAGCTGATGCAAGTCGTGTTCAGCAAGGTATAGATTGCTTGCAGTGTGCATGTGGTGTGCGATTACATTGGACTGAGAAGAGATGCTGATCGTTACTCTGTGCTTGCTGTGTCTTTGTGTGGGTGCTAAAACAGAACGAAGGCGTGAAAGTACAAAAGTTGCACCAGCTCACGTTGTGCACCAGCCGTCAGGAGAACGTGTCGCTGCAAGTCGCTGGACGAGGGCTGATCGTGTACTGCGATGGTCAGGGATCTTTCGTTTTCCTGAAAGCCGAAAGCGATCCGCTCGATGCATCTGCATGGAGAGAAATGTATGAATGCAATCCCTTGGGCCACGTGTCGACGCTTCTACTTGGTGCTACGTTTGACGACGCTACGCAGCGCTTCCACGTGCTCGCGACCGAACTGATCGACTACAATGACAAAGATGCCGTCTACCGCTTACACGTAGTCGACGTGTTCAGTGCGGCTGCTGAGGCATCCATGGATGTCGATGCTGGCGCTCCTATTGTCGGACTTGAGCACGCCGCCACGGAGATCGCAGTGCTGGCGTCACTCCCATCGTATGTGTCGTTCACCGACTCGGAGCTACTGCTCCTCGTGGAAGGCAAACACGAATTGATGGTCGACCTGCTGGCGCCAATTGAAGCCAAGGCTGACGCAGGCGAGCAGCAAGAGAACGAAGACGAAGAAGCACATATGACACCCCACAAGCGCCACCACGATGAGTCAGATTTCGACGACGACTTGGGCGAGTTACTCGCAAAGCTTCCTCGCGCCGGCATTGGCTACCATGGTGACATTTCCGGCATCAAGCACACGCAAGAGCTCGCACTGGACCTCGGCAAGCCTCTCGAAGAGCGCTTCCACAAGTCCAGCACGCCATATAGTACACTGGACGAGCCATTGCACAGCGCACCAGATGGATCCAGTCGCAACGCCGCTGATCGACTTGCTCGAGAAGGCAAGCTGGAAGTGCCGACGCCTGAGTCGATCTTGGGCGGTTTTGAGGAATGCGACGACGTGGATCCGAATGCGACCGCCGCCATTTTGTGCGTGGGTCTGAAGCCACACAACGTCGTCGTGCGCGAGAAGCACGACATCAACTGCCGCAAATTTCGCTTCTTGTGCCAAAGTGCGCGAGTCCAGCAGTCCAAGGCTGAGCCAGCTCAATCGACGTTCCTTTTTCAGCATGACGTGCACGGACTGATCTTTGATACCACAGAGCCAGTGGATGCATCAGTAACACTGATCCACAGAGCGACGCTACCAGCGTTTGGCTTTGTGCAGGCGTCCAAGCAGCAGAAGAAGTTCATGACGCTGCACCCGTCCGGCGCGTTCGCGTGCATCGGCGAGTTTGAGAAGCGCATCTTCGTGTACCACGGCGCAGCGAAAGACGAGAGCGAGCTGAAGAGCCACACGCGCAAGCAGAACGTGGTGGAGCTGGGCGACCACCAATTGCTGGGACTGCGCATCACGAACGACGCGACCATTCTGGTGCTCACGCCGCACCACGTGGTCGCGATCACCGTGCCAGTCTGATCTTTGATGATCATGATCAGCATTATAGCCATTCCGGTTGCCGTTTAGATTCAATTCACAGTAACACCAGAAACAATAGTGACAGTAATTTTCATTTTCATCCAATCGTCCCGTTATGAATGATTCTCAAGCGGCTTTCATTGGCTGAAAAGGTAAAATAGGTCACTCTCACAAGGGGATTTGGTGGTGGTGGTGGTGGACGGACCATGACACCCACACAGACACAAAGACGCTCGCTCGCTCATTCCAACGAAGAGTTCCGACGCACACGTGACGATGGCGCTGCTCTCTCAGATGCGCCGCATGCAGCCGGCCGCCGCGGCCATGACCCGTGCCGCCACCCGAAGGTACACACAGCACCGCATCTCACACACATGGTCGACACACTAAGCTGCTGCGTCGACGCGCGGGTATTGAGTGCAGACCCAAACGAACAAGTGACTCACATATATTTCTCATCTTCCTGTCTGTCTTTGTTGTTGTGCCACCTGCAGTGGAAACGCTCGCGCCTCATTCCCAGCCGCTGCTAGAAACGTACGCTTCGACAGCAAGTTCTCGGCGATGCAGCTGATGATGCCAGCATCGACTGCCACCACCTTCGGCGGCAGCCACCGCTCGTTCTCGTCGAGCCCTCTCGTCTCGGGGTAAGTGCCGTGTGAGGCAGCTGTCAGGATGATATAATAACGCAGATAGGACTAACACTGCTACTGCTACTGCTACTGCTATCACTCTCAGACTCGCGGAGGACGACAAGCTCGTCGCGGCGTCGCCAGCGGAAGCTGCAGAGCAGGTGCTCGACGCTGCTACCGGTACGTTCGAAATGGCTCTGCAATAGCTCTTACTCGACCCTCTCAGCCTGGACGCTCATGTTTTGTATGTATGTGCACCGCACAATCACATCATCAGGCTCGGTTGAGTACTCGAGCGTTGCGGACCTGGGCTTCGGACTCTCGGATATCGCGATCCGAACCCTCGACGTGATCCACACGACCACGGGCTTGCCGTGGTGGGCGACCATCATCGCCACGACGTTCGCTGTACGTACGGCCTTCTTCCCGATCACCGTCATCTCGGTAAGATGCCAATACACACGATACAGCACAGAGCGCATAGTAATGATGATGGTGGTACAGACCAACATGGGGCTTTCTAACAACATGTGCACCCTTCTTCTCGTGATTTGTTCAGATGCGCAACTCGGCCAAGATGAAAGCATTCCAGCCAGACATGGAGAAGCTCAAGGCAGAGATGGACAACATGCCACAGAAGGACCCGGACACGGTCAAGCAGTTCCAGGTCAAGTACAAGGCGCTGATGAAGAAGCACGACGTGAACCCGTTCTTGGGCATGATCACGCCCATGAGCCAGATCCCGGTCTTCCTCGGATTCTTCTGGGGGCTCCAGGAGATCTCCAAGTACTTCCCAGAGTACGGCACGGAAGGTGCGCTCTGGTTCCAGGACCTGAGCGCCGCGGACCCGACGATGGCGCTCCCGGTGATCTCGTCGGCGCTCATGGTTGCATCGGTCGAGCTCGGCGGTGACGCGCTGCCAGAGGACTACAAGGAGCAGGTGACGTTCGGCATGCGCGCGCTCGCGGTGGTGATGATCCCGATCACGATGAACTTCTCGTCGGGTATCTTCGTCTACTGGGTGACCTCGAACGCGTTCACGGTGATGCAGACCGCGGCGCTGCGTGTGAACTCAATCAAGCGCATCTTCAAGATCCCGGTGCAGGAGACGCGCCGCATTCCGGCGGCAGTCGCGACCAACCTGTCGCCGTTCCAGGCGGCGGTGTCGCGCGCCAAGGAAGGCGCCACGATCCAGACCCACACGCACAAGCCAAAGCGAAACAACAACAACAAGAACTAAATAGATGGAAGACGAGGGACGACGGAGGACTGACCTTGGGTTCACAGTTGGCTGCCCCCCCCTCTTTCTTTCGCATAGACGAGTTCTTTCTTGAGTATCGCTGAGAGCTGTTTCCTGGCTGCGTCGGACGTGTTGTCATTGGTAGCTCATACGGAATAGCTCGAGGCTTGGAAAGAAGAAACAATGTTGAAATATATAGCACCAGCGCCTTTGTTCATTTCCATGAAGCCTTGGGATTTCATTCTGCTCTGTGGGATTCCTGACTTTCTTCTTCAACTCGGACGATTTCATACTGATCAGGGAGATACTGTTCACAAAATGC
This sequence comes from Globisporangium irregulare, assembly GCA_038051095.1. NCBI lineage: Eukaryota > Oomycota > Peronosporomycetes > Pythiales > Pythiaceae > Globisporangium > Globisporangium irregulare. The sequence continues at coordinate 21,709 of JALBZZ010000009.1, forward strand.
AGATATTTGGCAATGGTCATAGGGGAAATGTTAGCCAGATCGACGATAAGAGAAGATACGGGACAATGCAGGTAGAGAGGAACAGCGATAACTATTGCAATTCAAACCTTGATTTGTGGGCAGAGCGACGGCGGCAGAAACCGCGCGTGGTCTTCACAGAAAGCCACGCGTAGCGCGCTTTCCTCTTGCTCAAGAGCTGCGAGCCTCCGTCGCGTATCTTCAATCTGCACAAGTAACACAAATCGGCATTGTAATGAGTTTCCAATTACCAAATCTTGCATTAAGAGAGAAGAATGCATGCAGATAGAGTCGCGTACAATTTGCGAAACTTGGCGCTCGTACTGTCTGCGGCGCTCGAGCTCTGGAGCGAGTTCCAGGTGCGATCCGAGAAAGTGATGGTAGAAATCGCGCAAACTGCGCAATTCGTCAAAAAGCGTCTGCGTTTCCGCAAAGACCGAGTCGTAGCTGTGGGCACAGTAGGTTAACAAACAGCAGTGAGAAGGTTATAGCTACGCTTTTAGTGAAATGTGACACATCATCACATGAAGTCTAGCGAGCAACTCACTGCGGATGAATGTCGTTGATCGTTGTAAAGTAGTGGCGGAGGATGCGGTCGCACTGCTCCATGTCCACGAAGAACCCCACCTGTGGAACCACTCAAATTCAGGCATATATCAAAGAAATAGAAGATGGTGGTAAATGAATACAGAGCGGCGACATTCATTAGCATAGCTACGTACAGCAGTGGTGTACAAGTCTTCTAGGCGCTTTCCGTCTCCGCGGTATCTGTAAATTCAATAGTGAAAGGCAATATAGCCACGTTAAGATCCACGCTGAGGGGAGCATCTAACTATGCGAACATATTCACAAAAGTACTTACGCGTTGAGGTCTCCAAGCGCCCGCATCTCTGTTGCGTGCTCATTCTCAAACGAGTTGAAAAACTGGTAGATCGACGCGATCCTATCCAGCGCGTGCTGATGCGTCGCCAGCAGCTCCTCCACTCTACAGTCAGCCAGTCATACACGACATTAGCATCAGCATAAGCTAGGGAATGAGTACATCAGCACCAGAAAGGAATACAATGAAGGTCTCGTACTCTTTCGTCTGCTCGATCGCGTCCTGCTGCAATGACTGGACGGTCTCAGCGTCCACGAAATCGAAGAGTGTCTTGCCACTTTCACCCGCGATCATCTCCGGGTCGACGCGCATTGACTGCAGGTGCTTGAACACGCGGTCCATCTCGTCAATGAGCTGCCAAAACAAAAACGGATAGACCGCAATACAATCGAGAGTGAGTGCATAACCCCACCATATAAACAATTGCACTTACTTGTACCAGTTAGATAGATAAAGCTGCACGTACGGGCGTCTGCTTCAAGATGGTCTCCTGCGCGATCTGCCGTGCATTCTCAAAGTTGATCGTGGACGCTTCCAGCATTCGCCCAAGAATCTGAGCAGGTCCAAGCAAGAAGCAAGGAAGCTTTTTATTAGCACTCGCAGCGAGCAGAGAGAAAGCAGTAACATGCACAGGGCGCAGATACACAAGACACAGGACGCACCTCGCGCTTCTCGTTGATTGTCCTGGTGACGTCGCGGATCGCAACCGCAAAGTACGACGACGCGTTTGCTGCGCTTGACGGCGACGGGGCGTGCTGTTGAAGCATCATTTTCAAAATGTTCTTCTCAAGTCAGACGAAGATCTGTTGACAGTTGACAAAAGACTCAGATGGATGTATCAGATCTGAGTTTGGCTGTTTCTACCTGCCAAAAATGATATGAATCTGAGTAAAGTATTCAAACTTTAAAGGATAGGTAAAGTGGCAATTAAGGATATGCAAGTAGAAGGAATGAATATGCAATCAAGGAGACTTTCCGTCCCGACCCCGCTTCAGAAATGGACCTCGACATCCCCAGACTTCAAGTTGGCCTGTCCATGCATCACTGTTGACACCTCTTGTCACACAGTTATCTCATCAATTGATACTATTGTTTCATTGAAAAAGGTATAGTTGATGTGTAAAAGTAGAAATATTAGTTTTAGATAGGTATGCATCCGTTTAAAAGAGGCAAATACATTCGCAAACCCTGCTACTTGAATCCAGTTGGTGATGCGCAAGATGTTGGTGATGCACATTGGCTGTGAAGGCATTTATCGAATAACTCACACTCCCAGCGAAAAAGCACCGCGCGCCAAAGTCTTCTCCCTCGTTCTCCCACCCACGAGATGGGGGTCAGCAGCACGCAAACACTTCTGTCTGTGTGAGCGAGTGCGACTCAGTCACTCACTCATTCGAGAAAGCTCCAGCCGCGCGTGCCGCACGAAGCAGCAAGCGTTCTCTCTCTTGGTGGAGAGGAAGAACAAGATCAGCAGGAGGGCGTCGGAGGACAAGACGACGATAGCGCAGCAGCCATGATGGATGCAGGGGCGGGCACGATGGTGCTCAACATCGTGTTCGCGATGGCGATCGTGCTCGGCTTCTTCATGCTGCGGTACCGGCTCATGAAGCTCCACGAGATGAGCGAGCTCGGCCGACCGCTCCTGGCGCAGTGAGTTCCTAGCTGTCTGGTGGAATGGTCGCTTGTTTTAGTGCTCCTTACTGCGTGATTGAAGAAGTATGTGCTAATGATTGTGTTTTTGTTTCGGTGTTGGCAGTGCATCGGGAGGTGCACATCGCTTGGATTCAGCGACAAGGTGCGGGCGGTTCATTGCTTGATTTCGTATGCGGATCCAGTTGCGTTCATGGACATAGAGCTCGTATTGATGCCTTTCATGTACTGTTTAAATGTGCCTGTTCAACAATACAGAGAGGCTGCGAATGGCTACAATTTGTGCAAGGTGTGCGCGTTCGAAAACTTCAAGGCGTCGCTCTTCTGCATGATCTGCGGCGAGAAGATCGCGAGCGACGAGCAAGACGCTGACGAGGAGTCCGCGGGCGTCGAGGTGCTAAAAAAAAGCGGTATCAGCGGTATCTCCGTGAATTCGACTCCAGTCACGCTGACCCAACGTCAGATTCGCGCAAGGTAAGGCACAGGCGGATTGTACAACACCAAACATGTGACATTGGAGTTCACATAATATGCTCGCAATGGCTCGTAGGAGGCGAAAAGAGTGGTCGCGGAAGCTGGACATTGAAGGCAAGATGTTTTGGTATCGCGAGCAAGCAATCGGTGATGTGCTCGGACCTCTCAGCTCTGGCGTTGTCGTCAGGTTCAACCCAGTGAATCCGTCGACTTCGCTTGAAGAAGAGAAACAAGCTCAGCACGAAGACGAGCTCGCCCATACCTCGGAAGAGGAGAAAGAGGAACTGACGTTAATTGTCAATGTACCACTCGACGAGCCAGAAGGAGTATACCAGGCGAGCGCTGTCAATAATCCAGACGTATCTGCACCAGGAGCAGAAACAATAACTCCATTCGGTACGACGGCAACATCAGAGATAGCAGCGAGCGAGGACACAAGTGCCGACAAGACCAAGAACGCGATGCGCAAGATGCCGCGGGCTTTTCTCACGGACGCAGTCACAATGGAAGTGCTCGAGGCGTCGCAAGCGGATGCGTCAGTGCTAGCAACTGGGGACGCGGGATTGGACGCGATCGAGAGAAGGAAAGAGATGGTTGCCCACGCAGCGCAGGATTTCCCGACCAAGTATGCGCACTTTGTGGTCAGCACGGCGTCGTTGTTGGTCCCAGCGGAGGTGGAGTTCCTCAAGGTGTCAGTGCACCGCTCGTTTGTGTTGGAGGAGTCCATGGACCACCTGGCATGCATCCAAGAGCGCTTCATCCGCTCGGTGATGCGCATCAACTTTATCGACGAGAGTGGTGTCGACGCCGGCGGACTGCATCGCGAGTGGTTCATGCTCCTGAACGATCTGCTCATGGAACCGTCGACGGGACTGTTTGTCTGCACGGACAAGAGCGAACAAGCGTACGCGTTGAACCCAAATTCGAAGCACGACAATGGAGAGGACCACTTGGTGTACTACTACGGGGCCGGACGACTCGTGGGCAGAGCGCTGCTCGAAGGCGTGGTTCTGAACTTTCACCTCGCGATCCCGCTGCTCAAGATCATCCTGAGCATCCCCGTCACGATGGACGACCTCGAGTACTTGGACCCGGAGACGTTCAAGAGCATGCAGTGGATCGCGCAGAACGACAACATTGAGGCGTTGGCGTTGGACTTTAGCGTGACGCAGCAGCGCCGCGACCCTGAGAGCGGCGAGCTCGTTGTGGAGGTCGTCGATCTGATCCCGAATGGCCGCAATATCCCCGTTACGGACGCCAACAAGCTCCAGTACCTGGAGCGCAAGTTCCACTACATGCTCATCGAAAGCGTGTCGCCGCAGCTGCACATGTTCCTGAAGGGCATCTACGAAGTGATCCCGCAGCACCTGCTCATGCTCTTTGACGCCGAAGAGCTCGACTACTTGCTCTGCGGGTCACAGGAGATCGACGTGAGCGACTGGATCAAGTGGTCGGTGCACTCGGCGTACCTGGCGCTCACGCCCGTGCTCAAGAACTTTTGGGACATTGTCCGCGAGATGCCGAACGAGTACCGCCGCCGCCTGCTGCAATTCACCACGGGCTGCTCGCGCGTGCCGCTGATCGGCTTCCGAGGACTCACGAGCTACGACGGAAAAGTGTGTCCGTTCACGATCAAGGCGCTCTCGTCCGTGGGACCGCAGATCATCCGCAGCCATGCGTGCTTCAACCGGATCGACCTGCCGATCGGTGTGTCCAAGAAGGAGCTCAAGGACATGCTCTACGCGGTCCTGGACACCGACATCTACGGCTTTACCACGAACTAAGAATTAAGGAAGGAGTGCCACGTGTGGAAGGGAAGGACGGCGGCGTTCAGGAAAGACAAGATGGATGTTGTGATCGTTAATTATTGTGTGTGTGCTTCAGGATGTCGCTGGCTAGCGTTTAATATAAATCCACTCGAGCGTGCGCGTTATTGTTATCCGAGGTTTGATGACGGTGGACTGCCCAGCTCAGCGCACTCACAAGCCAAACTCAAGTGTGGGATTTGAATGGGATCGTTGTGTCACACATGGGATTCCAGGTGAAAAGGTGCACGACTGCCCCTTTCTCTGGCTGAGGAGCCAGCCCACTCTCGATTAATCTCGCAACTTGTTGACTTGGAGAGTTAGCTCCATGGAATGCAGAAAGGAAGGAGAGGAAGGTGGCGCAATCCGCAGATGAAAATGTTGATTGATGGTGTGTTTTCCCATCATCAACCAAAAGCGGCTACTCCGCTTTCACTATATGTCGCAGGTTATATAATAACGCAGACTCAAGCTCAGCTATTTGAAGTTGAATGGTAAAAGGCAGTGTATCCTTTTTCACAGGTCCTGCATTTATAAAGACCCCCAAACGCCATTTCAATTCAAACATCAATCAGCTGGGATCATTTTCTGCTGAACACCTCGTTAGGGTTTGCATTTGTATGGAGCTTTGTATGGAAACCTCACTGGATTAATCCATGATAGATCAGCCTTGTCTTTCTTTCCCATGGATCCCTCTCAATTCCTTCACATTCCTCGCTGCATGCGCAACGTTCCACGTCACCCAGTAATCGGTCGGCTCTGTGTTGATGGCCTTCCAGTTTCCTTCCTTTTCTCACTCTCACTCTCTTCATTCTCCAACAACAGAAGCCGAGTCGCCACCACTTGAGCCCCACACGCGAGCAGCTCCGAACGAACGCGAGAATGGTGAGCAGCACGGTCATCGTCGCGGGCAACCTCGCGTGGTGCGTGCCGATGGTCGTCGTGCTCATCTACCTGACCAAGCGGCTCGCGACCAACCAACGCTTCACGGCCTGCCAGCTCCCATTGCTCTCCGAGTACGTCCTCTCTCATCATGGTGTATCCTCGTATCCTCGTATCCCTCCTAGAGCTAACCTCATGTACTTGCGTCCTTAGAGACAACCTCGTGGACCACCGCATCGACGCCGCAAAGCGCGAGGCCGAGCACGGGTACCTGCCCTGCACATCCTGCGGCTTTGAGAACTTTACGCGCGCACACTTTTGCGCGATCTGTAGCGCGCCGTGCTTTGACCGGGGCGAAGGCGACGACGACGCAAACAGGAACGAAGACGCGCTGCTGCACTCGTTCCTGTCGCCGCAACGACAGCTCACGCCACTGCAGGTGCGTGCGCGCAAGCGCAAGGAGTGGACGCGCAAGCTCGACCTCCAGGGCCGCATGTTCTGGTACCGGAGCAACGTGGACGGCAACGACGGCGGGCTCTTCCCAGGGTACACCGTGCGCTTCGACGACCATAAAGAGGAAGACGAAGAGGTACAAGCTGAACCATTGGCGCCAGTGGTGGAAGCTGAGTCCAAGTCTGTTGAGTACCCAGAGAGCCCTGGACAGGACGGTGAAGAACGCAGTGAAGATGGAGAACCACAAGAAGATGAAGCCCAGGCCGAGCCTGTGAAGCCAGGAAAGCCGGCGTTTGACGTCTCCTCACTGACGTTTGAGCTGCTCGACGCCATGCACGCGGACCCGATCAAATTCCCGCACGGCGAGTCGTCCGACTCGACTTTTGAGGAGGCACGACGCACACTCGAGCTCGCGGAGAAGGATTTCCCGACCAAGTTCGCCAACTTTGTGGTCAGCTCCGCGGTGCTGCACGTGCCGTCGACACTGCGCCACCTCAAGCTCTCGGTGCACCGCGAGTACGTGCTCGAGGAGTCAATGGAACTCATCAGCTGCATCCAGAAGCAGCATGTACGCGCGCCGATGCGCATCGACTTTCTGGACGAAAGCGGTGTGGACGCCGGCGGTATCCACCGCGAGTGGTTCATGGTGCTGAACGAGCTGCTCATGGCCTCCGAGCTGGGGCTCTTCAAGTGCGCGAACCGCAAGGACCAGACGTATTTCATCAACGCCAACTCGGTGCACGACAAGGGCGACGACCACCTGATCTACTACTACTCTACGGGACGCCTCGTGGGTCGCGCGCTGCTTGATGGCGCTGTGCTGAGCTCTTCATTCTGCGTGCCGCTGCTCAAGATGATCCTGGGTGTACCTGTGAGCTTCAGCGACTTGGAGTACTACGACGCCGAGATGTACAAGAACCTCACGTGGATGCTCGAGAACGATGGCGTGGAAGAGCTTGGACTGGATTTTAGCGTCTCGGAGCAAATCGGCGATGAGATCGTAGTCACGGACCTGATCCCACGCGGACGCGACATCGCCGTCACGGACGAGAACAAGTACGAGTACCTGGATCGCAAGTTCCGCCACACGCTGATCGAGAGCGTGGCGCCGCAGCTCTCAGTGTTCCTCAAGGGCATCTACGAAGTGATCCCGCAGCGGCTGCTCATGCTCTTTGACTACGAAGAGCTCAACTTCCTGCTCTGCGGTACGGACGAAATCGACGTGGACGACTGGGAGCGCAACACGCGCGTATCGCTCAACCTGGAGGACAACAAGCGCGTGCTCAAGTGGTTCTGGGAGATCGCGCGTGGCATGTCGAGCGAGTACCGCCGCCGCCTGCTGCAGTTCTCCACGGGCTGCTCGCGCGTGCCGCTCGTGGGCTTCAAGGGGCTCACGAGCTACGACGGCCGTCTGTGTCCGTTCACACTCAAGGGCGTGACGTTCAAGAACGAGGGCTACATCCGCAGCCACGCATGCTTCAACATGCTCGAGCTGCCGCTCTACAAGAGCAAAGCGGAGATGAAGGCGGTGCTCGACGCGATCCTCGAGGACAACGTCTATGGGTTCACCACGGTGTAGTAAGCAAGATGTGTGTCTAAAGCACTCAGCAAATACTAAGCCTGTGTATGTTCGTTCTAGTTCTGAGGCAATTGCAAAATTGTATACTCATTGACTGGCGGCTATTCTTCAGGATCGTGAATGAATGCTGTTAACTGGCTTGACAGATGGCTACATTTCTGAACTCATTTCCGGAGCCATTCGCAATGACATTCACTCTTGCTGTTTGTTATCTCTAAATGGTTAAACGACAACTGCCTCGACACCAGTTCCTCCTGACATTTCTTGACTGTCGACAATGCGTATGCAAACGCGATGCCAAGCGTTGTTGAGCATGCCGCGCATGTTCCAGATCGGCGCAATCGTGTCTGGCTGCGCGTTGTAGGACGCGTCCACGGCTTTGCAGATGATCTCGAGCTGCTTTGTGTCTTGGGGGACGGGCACGTCGAGCTCCCAGGGGGTCCAAGCCCACGCGCGATTGTAGCGCTGCTTCTTCGCTGTAGAGTGGAGCTTCGCTGCTTTCCACGTCTTGCCCGCATCAGTGGAGACGTCGACGCGGACGATGTTGCGCCCACCCCCGCTCCAGGCGTAGCCCTGCACTGGGATCGATGATGCCGATTTGGAAGTGAGGATGTGGGTCGCGCCATCATTCGGTTGCACGATCGCAGACTGCACTGGAAGCTCTTGGATCGCCTCACCCGCAAACGCAAAGTAGTTTTCTGTGTCGTAGTCCACGTTCGGTGGGAAGCCTCGGTAGTCCTTTCGCTGCCAGAAGTTCGGGCTCTCCTCCCCCGAGAGCACGATACGATGTAGGAACTTGACGTTGCGAGCGCCGACTGTGCCTGGGACAATCGCACGCAGTGGGAACCCGTGGTCGCGAGGCAGCGGCTCGCCGTTCATCTCGAACGCCAGTAGCACGTCTTTGCGCGGATCCAGCGCTGTGGCGATCGGAATCGACGCGCCATATGTCTTGCCGTCTATCGGATCGCCATCGAGCGCTTCCAAATGCACATGCCTGATGATCGACCTGCATTGTTCGCAATTGTTGTTGTTGTCGGCAGCATCGCTCTCGGAACTGTTGTCGCCGTGAATCGCACAGACCTCGTTCTCCTCGCTGATGCCGAGGTGCTTGAGCACATCTGCGAGCAGTACACCCGTCCACTTGGCCGTCGAGATCGCGGTCTTCTCCCACACGAGCCCGCGGACGTTCTTCACCTGCGACATCTCGGAGCGCCGGTTGCCCGCGCACTGGATCGTCACGATGATCGCCTTGTGCGCGAACGTGGTCTTGAGCTCGTCCAACGAGAATGCGACCTCTGTGAATTGGCGTTCATGAAAGAGAGAGATGTGAGTCAAGTGAGTAGGCGAGATAGATAAAGAGGCATTGCCACGACGGTCCACACAAACGCGCCTTGCTTGAGCCCCAAACCCGAAAACTTGACTGTGAACGCATCGAGGTCCTGGATCTCCGGCACTGGCAGGTGGTTGCGCACGAAGAAGAGCTCGTTCGGGGTTACAAACGACTTGAGGAGCAGCTCGGGAGGCGGCTCGGCGTTGAACGGCGCTTTCGCGCGCACCTGCAGCGCTGGGTCGCGGATCGGGTCCAGCGCGTAGCGATTGGGCTCTGTGCTGCGCTCTGGTCCTGTCATCGGGGTAGTCTTTGTGAGCGCACTTTGCTGCTGCTGCTGCAGTTGGTTGTTGTTGTGCTGTGGGGCTTCCATTGCTGGCTCTTGCTGGCTCTTGCTGGTCTGGAGAGTCGGAGCTTTTCGAACTAAAGAACTGCGCGGCAAGCAGAGAGAGGAGAGAGAGGAGAGAGAGGAGAGGGGCGAGCGTCAGGCGTCGGAAACGCAACAACCCGCAGAGACACATCCAAATCACGACCGTGAGGTGAGCTCTCCTCTTGCTCGCTTATGTAGACGATTTCGCCACGTGGACTGGATGCGCCCTTCTCACTGGGTCAGATGGCGTCGCATGCACCGGATCCGCGTGTCTGATTGGTCAGAGATGAGGGGCTCACGTGGGATCATGTTGAAGCCAAAACCAAAGATTTGAGTGAGGAACGAAACGACTGGCGTGGAGCGCAGCAGGAGTGAGGGTCGCGAAGGTCATTCCACCAGACTTCTCCCATCACTCACATTTACTGGCGCGAGTGGTGAGTGAAGGTCTTCATTGCACATCAAATCTCGTTCGCAAAGTCGGCCAGCCACACTTTTGATGCAAAGTCCAGGGACCATTTTCGCGATTTGCGCAGACCAGACTGTAGATCAGTCTTTTTATGATCTCTTTATGACCTTGATAACTGGCAATGCTTCAGATTCCATCATTGTTTGCAGCCGAGGCTCTGTTTCAGAACCGGCCACTCCACACTGACGCAGACGACGACCTGACGGTCTTATCGCTGCCTACTTGCGACACTGCATCCGGTTAGGCAACCAGCTGTTGATGGATTTGTAAAAGACCTGCAGCTGTAGTAGTTGTATGCATTCGTGCTGTGAAGAGTGGGTACAGCAGCACTCCTGGAGTCGCAATGTGCTGGAGTTGGGGACATTTCTTGGATCCACCTGAAGAGCGAGCCACACGAGCTCAGCAGAACCTTAATAAAATCTCTCGGTGAGGGCGATCGTCTTCAGATGTCGAGCTCGTCGTGACGACAGCGTGGCGAGTGTTCGTTGAAACTTGCCAACCAGTCAATCTTCAAATATTTCATTAATTTAGAGGATTTTCCCCTCACTCTTCTTATATTCTAATTTTGTAATCCTCGTTTGTATACCGATTATAAAAATTAAGGAAAATGTAAAAGCTGACTCATCAACCCGACCCCTTTTCTTCGTCACCTTTATGATTTCATAACTAATCCCTCCATCAACTTATAGAGGTTTTTCACACTTTATTTTTGTATAAGATATAAAAACTGTTCTCGGCCACTCACGCCCCAAAAATTGGCGCGATAACTTGAAACTCATTCCCCACATCATCAGCAGCATCAGCAGCCTCCAAGAGCTCCTCGCTGCCCAGGCAACAGCCCCATGGCGCTCAAGAAGACGGACGGGATGCAGCCGCAGACTCAAGCACCCCAGCAAACACAGCAGCAGACTCCTGTTGCTCAAGCTCAAGCTCAGCCACAGCCGCAACAGACAGCGAATGCCTCACCGTCGCCGCCGCCACCTGCCGCGCGCCAGAACCTCAACGGACCGCGCCGCAACCTGACGTACCAGGAGAAGCTGCTGATCATCCAGAAGAAGGACCAAGAGCCATCATGGACGCAGGAAAACCTGGCGCTCTGGGCCAAGGAGCACTTCAAGCTGAGTACGAAGCCCACGCAGGCGACGATCTCCAACATCCTGCGCTCGCGCGACAAGCTGCAGATGACGAACGTGCCACCGGGCTTCCGTTCGGCGCGGCCGGTGAAGAACCCCGAGCTCGATCTCGCGGTCATCCGCTGGGTGCTTGCGATGCTGAGCGAGAACGCGCCGCTCACGCGCGACGCGATCCAGCAGAAGGCGGTGGCGCTCGCCGAGGAGATGAAGATTACGACGGGCATCACGTTCTCGAAAGGATGGGTGAGCAGCTTCATGAAGCGCCACCAGCTGCACTTCCGCAAGAAAGCGGGCGGTGGCGACGTCGGCGCGGAGGCAGACGTCGAGTTGGTGCGTCAGCTGCAGCAACAACAGCAACAGCAGCCGCTTGTGCCCGCGGTGATCTCTGTGGATGCCTCTTCAGTTACTACGACTGCTGGTACTGCAGTTGATGGTGGCATTGCCGCTATTGCGATTGCTGGACAGACGAGTAGCAGCAACGACCCCAGCAACAAGCGCAAGCGCGGCCAGACGTGGGATTCCAAGAGCGGCGCGCAAGTCCAATTGCAACAGCAACTCAACCAGGAGCCGCAAGATCAGCTCGCGGCGCTGGTGCCGGCTCCGCTGGATGTCGGTGTCTCGCCCGTGCACGACCAGACCGTGCTGCAGTGGCTCACGACGCCCGGTAATTACCTGCGCTGGAAGAAGAACCCCGGAGCATTAGCGAAAGAGCCGTTCTATGGTGAGATCAACAGCGTATTGCGGACACAGCAGAACGTGCGCGAGCTTGCGGGGACCGAGATCCGCGGCAAGGTGGCGACGCTCGTCAAGTCCTTCAAGGCGGCGACGAGCTGGCTTAGCACAAACGGACTGCAGGGTGTGTTCGCCATGGAGCGCGCCACGGGAGGGCAGGTGAAGAACCAGGTGCTGCAGCTCTGCAAGCACTACGACTCGCTTGCGCCGGTGCTCACGGGCTACGTGAACGAGTGTGACAAGGACGAGGATGACGACGAGGATGGCGACAGTGGGCTTGCTGCTGCTGCCGATGCTAGCGCAGCGAAGGTGAAGCAGCAGTCCGAGTTGGCGACCGCAGCGGTAGCGGCGGTGACGCTGGCCACTGAGATCCAGAACAAGGCCAAGCAGCAACAGCAGCAGCAAGAGCTCCACCAGCAGCTCCTCCAGCAACAACAGCTGCTCTTGCAACAACAGCAGCACCACCAACAGCAGCATCACCAGCAGCAGCAACAGCAAGTGCAGGCGCAACAACAGATACAACAACAGCAACAGCTGCAGGAGCCCACTCCCCCGAAGAAGCAGCGCCGCAACAGCCGAGGGTCAGCGGACAAGGCCGCCGAGAAGGACAAGCAGCAGCAGCTCTTCGACCTCGAGTGCCAGAAGCTGCAGGTGGACATCGAGGCCAAGCAGATCCAGCTCATGGTCGAGAAAACGCTCGCACGCAAGAAGTTGCTGGACGCCGGCATCCCCGAGGCCGAAGTCAACAAGATCTTCCCCATGTGAGCAAGCGTCCACTTCTTGTGAGTTGCTGAGAAAAGTTATTGTGAAGTGAGGCTCCTATCAGATTAGGAGGTTGTGTATGCCGAATGCATCAGTTTTGTGAGTTGGCACCTCTATAATTCCTGCTGATTGACAACCACAATACCGTGGACTTCGATGCTCAATATGACGAAAGAGTTCTCCTTTCCATTGATGACACGTAGACAAACTCCTTCCTGATTCCTGATCTCTCACAAAATTGTCACGACGATTTCAATGACCTTGCTTGATACCAAAGTATCAACGCAACAAACCACCATAAAATTAGACAGTCGAGCCGATCGGTTCGTACTCTGAGCGTGTCTTGGAGCGCTTGATGCCGACCGCGACGAACGCCGCGATGGCCGAGCACACGGCGGCCACGGGCACCCACGTGGTGGCGCTGGACGACGACGACGACACGTTTTTCGCAGACGTGGTGCTGCTGAGCTTCGCCACGGCGGCAAGCTGTCCAGACTTGATCTCATCGTCGTCCGCCGGGTACTCGAAGCCCGCGCACTCGTCCTCACCGTAGACAAAGCACTCGAACATGTTGAGGCCGTGCAGCGGCTTGACTGCCGGCACCATGTGTCCCGCGCCCTTGATCGTCTTGAACGTCAGGCCGTCGTAGTCCTGCACGTAGCCCGCGAGCTGCTTGTCCGGACCGAACCACGCGCGCCACTTGTTGGTCACGTGCAGCTTGAGCCCGTCCTCACCGAGCCAGCGCTCCGTGCCGATGAAGTTCACCACCGAGTCCGCGTCACCGGAGTAGATGAGTCCGTTGAGTCCCTTGCCGAGGATGTTGTGGTACTTTGGCAGCGACGAGTCGCTGCGTGTGAACACGTCCGAGACCGCGTCGTTGCAGTCCGTCCACGCTACCTTCTCGGTCACGTGGATCGCCTTCTGGACCTCTTCCTGGTTCAGATACTCCTGCGTGAACGTCTCGGCGCACGGACCGATGTCAAGGCGCTGATCGTTCGAGACTGTGCCGGCCAGAAGGTTTGTGGTCTTGACACCCTTGCGGGTCTTGACGCTTTTGCCCTTCTTGCGCAGCGCGTTGGCCTGGTCCGCGGCTAACAGACACTTGTCGCCGTAAATGAAGTACGGATTGAACTGGTCCTCTTGCACCGCGAGGATGCCCTCTTCCAGCACGGTCTGGCACCCCTCCGAGCACTGGCCGTCGATGTTGACGCAGCCGATGTCGGCGCCGCACTGCTTCTGCATCTCGCGGTAGTTCTCGAGCGAGATGAGGCCGTGCGAGTAGTAGTAGTCCATGTACGCGCCGCCGTCGATCTTCGAGTCCGTGAACGGGTTGCCGATCGCAAAGCCCTTGAGGTTTACGCCAGGGATCGGCTTCTCGACCAGCAGGTTCACCAAGTACGGGATGTAGATGCCGGCGTAGCTCTCGCCCGTGATGTAGAACTTGCGGTCCGTAAGCTCGTCGTACTTGGCGAAGAAGAGTGCGAGGAAGTCGTACATGCGTTGCGCAACCACGTCGTCGTTGTAGTACGACGGGTCCTGCACGGCGCCGCTGAAGCCCACACCCGCGGGGGACTCGACCCAGACCAAGTTCGCCTTGCGGTTCCACGCGTGGCGATTCACCTTGAGCGACAGGTCCTGGTTGACCACGAACGGTCCGTTCTCCGTGAAGAAGCCGCCCATGGCTGAGCACCCGGGGCCACCGTTGAGCCAGAGCACGATCGGGTCTTCTTTCGGGTTCTGCTGCGACTCAGTGTACCAGTAGAAGAGCTGCTCCTTCTCTTTGGTGGGGAGCTCCAGGTGGCCCGAGTAGTGCTTGAAGCCCACGTCGACTGTGAGTCCCGGGAGGTCCGTGACCAGGTCCGCCGCGTTCTTGTCTTCAGCAGACACGGTGGCCCCGGCGAGCGCGAGCGCCGCGAGCACGGCGAGGTTGCGGAACACCTTCATGATGAGGAGACGGAGGAGTCTCTGGACTGGAGGCTGCTGTTGGTGTGGAGGGGCTTGGCGGCGAAATCCCGAATGAGCTGCTGCTGGCGTGATGCGTGAACGAATGAACACACGAGGCATGTGCTCACACACAAACAACACTCTCGTGCTCACTCAACACGCATCTGCACGCGCGTGCCCATCCTCAATCGAAGACGAAAGAAGTGGAAGCACACCTGTTTCGATACGGCGGCTGGCTGCGTTGGTGGATATGGACGGTTTAAAACAGTGTGTGGAATCGAATGCTATATTAATTCGGTATCGGTTTGAGAGGGAATCAGACGATGATCGCAGCTGGCTGACAGATGCAGTGCCATCCCGACTCGCTTTTGGACAACGCGAAGAAGAAATAAAGAGCTTGAAAAAAGGTCCCCAGGATCAGCCGAATTGGTTAACCCTTTGGTGATTGATATCCATGCTTGGTGGTGATACAATATTGAATGTTGACTTCGCGCGCTGTCCTCACACGAAAAATGGCTTTTACACTGAGCATTCGGAGTTTTCGCGTTTTGACAAGCATCATATATATCCGACACAACATCCGATAAATTGCGCTGCACTTGCCACCATGAACATCGACACCGCTTGTACAAGCCTGTATGAGCACGTTTGATCAGAAAAATCAAACAGCCAGCTCAAGTTCTTCTGCTTGTCTGAACAACTAGGTCCAGGTCTAGGCGCGATTTATAAAGTGTTTATTCCACCTAGTGTACCCACTGTAAAAAGCATTTTGTATTTTGCGACCACCATTCTCAACTTCGATTATTTCTTGAAACCTGAAACAAGCAAGCGTTTGACACACACGATCAGTCATTTCTAAATCTGCAGCAGAGAAGACGCGAACGATCGATCGAGCCGCTTCATGACCGTGACGATGGCGGAGCTGCCCCTGGACGACCTGGAGGACGAGCTCATGGACCTCGAGACCAACGAGAGCGCGTACCTCCCGAACCCGCACACGATACGCCACAGTCTCAGCAGCCGCGGTAGCTTCAACGACAGGACTTCGTTCGAAGCCAGTGACCCCAACGTGACGAGCCGCTTGTCTTCGCTTTCAGTGCATAGTGACGCAGATCGCGGCTTGTATTCGCTCCCACCAGCAGAACCAGCGCCAACACCAGCGGCATATCAACATCAGCACCATCAGCAGCAGCAACTACAACATCAGTACCAACAACAGCAGCACTATCAGCAGCAACAACAACCAGCGCATGTCCAACCAGCTCCTGCCCATGTCCCGAGAGATACGCGATCAAGTACGCAACTGCAAGCGCGCAACCAGCCTCAGCTCCAGAATAATACCATATCACCCACACCCGCGCTGTCGTCTACTTCAACATCGTCACTGTCATTATCATCGATGTCCGCATCATCTGTGACTGCATCAATCACATCGTTTGCGGCGTCACTGGGGCTTCGTACCCAAAACGATCTGGACAGCGACACGGACGAGCAGTGGCTGCGGAAGAAAGCTGCGCTCAGCGAGATCACGCGCCTGCGCCAGCAGCAGATCACGGAGCGCGTCGGCCAGTGGGTCACTTCGACCACTGTGAGGCAGGAGACATGGGATCCAAATATCGACGCGATGACGCAGATGATCCACAAGCTGGACGCAGTGATCGAGGCGAGTCTGCTAGAGCTCCGGCAACCGCCTGCCGCCTCGGCGACGCTCTGGACCCAGGTACTGGCGGAGCTTCCTCCCCAGGAGAGTGACTACATGGCGAAAGCCGCGGACGAGAAGTTCGAAGAGCAGATGAAGTACTGCGCGTCGCGCAAAGTTGAGCGCGAGATCCACAAGTGCATCGAGCACCACTTGGAGGCGATCTTGGTCTCGAGCGTGCCCCAACGCAACGGATTCAACATGGGGAAGGCGATGAACCACTCGCTCGGCCAGCTTCTCAAGGATTTCCGCAGCATCTTTTTTCTGTTGTACGAGAACTTTGTCGTGCAGTATCAGGTGCACCAGGTCGCGGATGTGCTACCGCTTGTGTCAGCTGACATCCTGTTGTTTTCATCAATCCTGGTGCAGCTGCTCATGTTCAAGTACGCGTTTCTGAGTAAGTGGAAAGAGTACGTGCGTCGTTGCGTCATTGCGGTGCTCTTTGAACTGCTCCAGCCGACTCTGCACGGACTCTACGTCGGCGCTTTCAAAATTGAAGACTCGGTCATGCAGGACATCGCGAGCTTGAAGCGCATGAACCCTCCAGTGGACTTTGGCATCGCACCGATCTTCCGTCTCGATGGCAACTGGCAACCAGGTATACCGTCAGTGGCAGTAGCAGCAACTGGCGATGCATCATTCCCAGAGACGAGTCGCCAGCAGGCTGTGCGCCAGTATGCAGGCGTGATCTACAAAATGAACAATCTTGCGAGCATTCGGTCTCCCTGGGTCAAGATCGAGGCGCTTGCGAGCATCTGCCGCGAGATCGACGCGACAATCAAAGCCTACTACGCGCAGCAGCCTGTCAAGCCCTCAAACGAAGAGATCAACATGTACGTGCTACAAGTTCTTTCTCCCACTGTGTGCATATGGTATGAATACCATCGTCTAATCGATTGGTGCTCTTGTTTTGTGACTGTAGCAATGCCGACGATCTGCGCGCGATCCTGGCATTCGTGCTCGTGTCGTCGCCATCCATGTGTCTGCATGTGTTCTCGCAGCTGGCGATCCTTAGCAGCTTCATGCCGCAGGCGTCCGCGACGGGCGAGGAAGGGTTTGCACTCGCCACGTTCACATCGGCAGTGCGGCTGGTGGCACGGCTTCCGTGAGTTTGGGCAATATGGTGCGTCTATGTACTAGAGAAGAACTGGGTGGAGGAGGATAAAATTGCTTGCTCCTTAGTATGTATTGTATTTGGAACTGGTGTTCATCATTAACCGACTTTGCCATGACGAACTCTGGTTCCGGATTGATTCTCTTTCCAAGTCGCTTCAGGAGTCGACTGCGACGTAACTTGTATACATCACCTTCAACACTTCGCGAACACTTCCTCAGCACTGTCATGCCACATGTGAAGAAGAAGAGTTTGTCAAGTTGGTTCGATCGATTCCAGTGAACTCTCGGAGAAAATAGCCTAACGTTACTCGATATATATTCTATGCAGCTGGACAGTGTTCATTACTTGGTGAGAATATTTGGTCAAAGGTCTTCCGAACGTCGTCTGAATGTCGCGCCAACACCTGGTTGTTCCATAGATTTTTGTTTTTTTGCTCCCATATTTCACATCTTACCCTTGTGCAAACAAAACTGCCCCAAACAAACACCTCCGAGCCGCCCATACAAAACAATAGAAGCGAGATCGCACCATCCCATCCCACCTGCTCATTCACGCTCACGTTCACATCGCTATATGCCGCCCAAGCGCCGCGCCACCGCACCGCGACGCAACACGCTAGACGGGCCCGGACACCGCAAGCGCCACCGCTGGCAGAGCGACAATACGTCGCGCCACTCGCGCTCGTCGCTCGACGTGCTGCTCGCGTGGCTCACGACCCCCGGCAACTACTCGCGCTGGGCGGCGCGCGCGTCGCTTGGACTGGGCGAACACGGCGGTCGCTTGGCGCTCTGCCGCGAGATCAACGCACTGCTCAAGGGCGAAGGCATCACGCACCGCAAAGATATGGACATCTACGCCAAGGTTGGCGTGATCGAGAAGAGCTTCCACGCTGCCAAGAAGTGGCTCGAAGAGACCTCACTCATGCCTAAGTTCCTGCAGGGCACGGCCGGCAAGGACGTGGACGCGAACGTGGACCAACTGTGCAAACACTACAAGGAGCTCGCACCGGCGTTCGCTGCGATGAGCAACGAGGTCGCGGCCTCGGAGGTTGTGGATATTACGCAGCGCAGCAGCAGCGATGAGAACGATGGAAGCGATGGGGATGAGGATGACGGTGGCAAGAGCGACACGACGACGAGCACCGACGACGCTGGCGCGAATGAAGAGAAGCAGCAGCGTGGAGCTGTTAGCAACAATCGAAAGCCTACTGTGATTGTGAATGGAGCTTTGATTGCGGCTGCGTCCAAGCAGAGACAGCAGCATGCTGATAAAGAGATTGCTGCGAATGGGAGGTCTAAAGATATCACAAGTTCGCAACCAGAAGAAGTGTATACGACGAGCCCTGTGCACAATGCGGATGCAACTGTAAGCGCTACTAGCACCACGAATACTACCAGTGTGTACGGCAACGGGACGTCTCGATCTGTGGCTACTACAACCACCACCAACACGGTGGTGCGTGATGAGTACGAAGAGACCAAGGAGAACGAGCCAGAGCCAGAGACGTTATCCGAGACAGAGCAGCGAGCGACGCCACCGACGGCCCCACTATCATCGTCATCGGCGTCTCCACCGAAGCAGTTCAAGCGCATCCGCCAGCGCAGAACACAGCAGAATAGCGACGAAGACAGCGAACCGCTTAGTACTCCAGTCCAACAGATGCCTGCTGCTGCAGCAGCCCTGCCGTCGGCTTCAACTACTCCAACTAAGACGACGGGTTCAACACCAACGAGGTCAATCGCTTCCACTCCAACAAAGCCTACCCCCGCTAAAAGGTCGACCACTCCCACGAAGACTACTCTCTCGAAGACTGCGACTACTCCTACAAAATCTGCAACTGCAGTCGCCAAGGCAGTCACGCCGCCGAGGCGAATGAGTTCGCCCGTATCTACTCGATCGACCGAGAAGCCGCCAATCGCGTCAAAGCGGAAGACCTCAGGTACGCTGAAAGAAGCGATTGCGGCGTCCAGTACGTCGATTTCGCCATCAGCAAGCGTGAGAAAGAAGCAGAAAACGCAACTGACGGAGCCGAAGAAGACAGCGAGACAATTGCAGCAAGAGGAGGAAAAGAAGAAGCAGCAGCAGCAGCAACAGGAACAATTGAAGACAACGACGATAGCCACGAGAAGCACCAAGGTTAGGGAGACTACACAGCTTATCGTCTATAAGAGTCCAGAGAAGCAGCAAAAGCAGCATCAGCAGCACCAGCTCAAGCACCACCCAGAAGAGCTGCAAGCGATCCTTCGCGCCTGCGAAGAAGAGCGCGAGCAGCGCCACGCACTCTTCCAGCTGCAGTGTGACAAGCTCATGCAGGAGCTCGAGGAGAAGAAAATCAAGGTCGTGTATGAGACGGCGCTCGCGCGCAAGAAGCTGTTGGACGTCGGTGTGGCGCAGAGCGAAGTGGACCGCATCCTGCCGCTGTGAGTGAGCGCGTTTGTTAGTGAGTCTTGTCTTTGTATGTAAATGAATAGGTACATGATGAAAACGCGCACACGCTCAGGTAATGGCAAGTGTAAGTCGTTGGTTGGTGTTGATACGTGCGTATTTGAGTTCACATTGTTGTTAATTCATTCGTTGTCTTTCCTACAATTGTCTTCCTATTACTTAAATACTGTTTGCATCAAAATCCATGGTGACCATCACCAATTTTCACTCTTTTCTACAAACCAATTTCTACAAACCATTTTCTGTTTTCATTTTCTCTATTCTACTATTGGAGCGAGAAGCCCGTGGCGTCCGTCTGCAGCAGCATCGCGATCGCCTGTTCAAGCTCCTTCTCACTGCGGTAGAGCGGCACGTCGAGGCGGTTGAAGCACGTGAACGCGCGCAGGAACGCACACTCGGGCTTTGGGAGACAGTTGAGCGTGAATGGGCACAGGCGTCCATCACTGGCGGTCAGGGCCTTGAAGCCCTGGATGGGGACACGCGTAGACCCGGTCGCGAACTGCAGGATCCGGCCCTGCTCAGCAGTCGTGAGCGAGCGCACAATGCGCCAGAACCAGGTTATCAATTTCGCTAGCGACCGCGACTTCTTGCCCAGGATCACCGTGTGCTCCTCCCAGTCGTTCACGTCGATCGTGGGCGAGCCACAGAGTAGCAGCCGCAGCTCCTTGTAGTCGAACGGCGCGAGCAGGTGTACGGGCACGACGTCGTAGATGCCGCTCACGAGCGCGCCGATCTCGTCGCTCACAGAGTTCGCCAAGTGCCACTGCACAAAGAGCGTCACGTACTCCTTCTTGTTCCACTCCGTGACCTTGATGTTGCGGCCGTTCGGCTTGAGGTCTACAGTGCCCATCGCCGTGTGATAGATCGAGAAGTCCAGCGCGTACGGGTCGTCGTCATCGTGATCATCATCACCTTTGGTTAATGGCGTCTCCCATAGTAGCTGCAGACTGTGTGCGAGCTTGCTGTCGACTGCCTGGAGGTCGGCGAACGAGATCGGGGTGCTGAGAATGTGCTTGAACACGACGTCCGTCAGTGGTGCAGAGATCAAGTGACCCTCCAGCAGCGCCTTCCCTAGCAGCCGTCCGAACGCGCGCAGTTGCAGCAGGTACTCGCCCACTGCGATCGACGCGTTCGCGTTGATTGTGTACGCGATACCGTCCTCGCTTGTGTGCACGCACTGGAAGAGCCCGTGGGTGTCATTGAGAAACTCAGCGACCACAAGCTGGAACCATTCGCGCACGATCCCTCCGGCGTCGATCCCTGGCTCGTTCATGAACTGCACACGCAGAGGGCGATGCAACTGCTTTTGCGAGACCCGCATGAGTCCCTGCACAGTCGCGCGCAGGAGGTCGTCGCGCGGCACGACGAGCAGCAGATCGCTGCTGCCCATGGACGGCGAGTCCCAGCGCACATTGAGAATCGACGACGTCTCCTGCATGAACCAGCGGTGCTTCTCCGGGAACGACAGCTCGCGTACCGACTCAACCGCATGCGGGTACACCCCGCAGGACAGGTTGCTCGGGTCCGTGTGCTGCGCCTCGATCGACGCGTACACCAGTGCGTTCTCTGCCGGTTCGAGGTAGACCGCGCCGTGTTGAGATTGGTTTTGGCTCTGATGATGCAAGAGTTGCATCACTTCCTCATTGTTGGACGGAAGGCTGGTACTGTTGACAGTGCGACTCACAAACGCCGTGGCCTGCACGATCGGCTCGATGGACGACGAGGGAGACGGGAATGACGATGAGAAGGACGACGGGGAGCTTAGACTCGGCTTGTGGAGGTCGAGAGGGTGGCTGTTGTTGTTGTGCTGCTGTTGATATAAGTGTCCTTCGTCCATGGACATGGACCCACCGTTCGTGAGCAGCAGGTCCACGTTCCGCGCCCACACGACCTGGTTGTGCTCGTTGAGCCTCGTCTGCCATTCCTTCCGTCGGACCAGCGTATCCGAGAAGCTCAGTTGTTGCTGTTGTTGTTGCTGCTGCTGGGTGGACTGGTTTAACTGACTGGACTGGTTGTCTGGAGCGATCAACATGAGCATTGACGCTGACGACAATGGCGACAACGGGGGCGATCCTGGCGGTGTCGAGAGCGTGACCTCCGAGCGGTTGGTAGACGACGGCGACTCGGGGAGCGGCTCCAGCGGTGTGTGCACCAGGAAGCTCGGGTTGAAGTGCGACGAGGAGGACAACGATGACGACGAAGCGGACACTGGTGGCGACGCCGGTACCTCCGCACGATGCAGCGCAGAAGAAGACGACGTAGACGACGTGGACGACGACGTCGCAGACGAAAACGAGAGCCCCGCGGACGCCGCCGCGTAGAGCGACGCGGGTCGTACGGCCGAGGGCTTGCGGCCGGGGCTCTGCGAGAAATCCTTCTGCTTCTTGCCGCGGCCGCAGAGCGCGCACGCGGTCTTCATCTCGTAGTTGGCAAAGTCGCAGTGCCAGCAGATCCAGAGTCGCAGCAACTCGTCGTCGTTGAGCAGGTCCTCGCGGAAGCAGCTGCCCGAGCGCGAGACCATGGCGTCGAAGCTCGAGTCCCGGTGGCCGTACACGCTCGAGCAGCACTTGTACTTGCGGCAGAGCGACTGAAGGCTGCAGCACACGCCGACGCAGAGCAGCAGCAAAAATACCACGAAGAGCATCGTCACCTGCAGGCTCAGCGCCATCGCGTGGCTGCTGCTGTCTGCTGCTGCATCGCCACCTGTAGGACCAGTGGATGGTAGCGCGAGGTCGCCCATACCAGCGCTGCGCTCTTCTGGTGCTAGTGATGGCGGCAAATTGCTGTCGTTAATGGTGCCATTGTCTGTGCTTGTGTTGCTGTTGGAGGCGTTCCGCGTCTGCGCGTTTGAAGAGCTACACACAAGAGCGAGCAGCAGCAGCATTGTGGTCTTGTTCATTGTCGCCACTCTCGTCATTGTCGTCACTCTCGTTACCACACGACGTCGGTGCTGCATCGACAGCGGCTCGTTCGCTTTACGCTGGATTAGTTTGGCGTCTTTTGCTGGTGCGTGCGCTGCGAGACGTGTGGCGATGGGAATGGGAATGCGGATGGAAAGCCCTCTCGCTCTCAATCGCTCTATCTGCGGACGGGCATGCTGATCGCGTGGACTGCTATGCTATGTTACTGCTTATGGTGCAAGAAAGTTCCCGACGCGCTGAGCTGAGCTGAGCTGCGACTGTGTGAAAGAGTTGGTTGTGCGGCTGGCTGGCGCGCCGCTTCGCGTGTGCTATTTATTCTCGATCCATTTTCGTCCGTTGATCAAGTGATCAATCATTTTGTGGTGGATTAATTCAAGTTGATGTTCAGATGTGTCGCCCCTTCGTAATAAGTATGCATACATTTATCTACTACAAAAAGGTTAATATTGAAGTACAATGTGAAGACTGAAAATGTGTAAATGATATATAAAGTTATATAATGAAATGATAAAGTCATCTGTTTTGTGAAGAGGCGTTCGCTCGTTACATGGACCAATTCTTTCCATTTCCATCTTGACTCAAATATCCACCTTCGCGTCATGCACCAACCAAAGTTGTGTGGGACCAATGCGTTCTTCTCTATCACTGTTACACCACGCTATCCGTCTCTTCCTTATGCCTTCGTGCACGAGAGCTTGTGGGTCTTCCAGTCCGCCTTCTGGCACTTGGCACTGCAATAGTGCTGGTTCTTGCAGCGCGAGCAGCGCAGCGCCGCGTTCGCCGAGCACATCGCGGCGCCGCACACGTGTACCGCAGTCGGCAGCACTTTCTTTCCTGTGGTGGCAGAGAACGTCGATGCCGGTGACGCGCCCGCCGCGCTCTGCTCCTTACCGATCTTGATCCAGTCGGCGTCCATCGACACCTCGGACACGCGGAAGTCCATGCGCACAAAGTCGTCGTCTGCGTGTATATGGATGTAACAATGAGCCAGCCAAGTGTCAGCAGATATACGTAGCGCCACAATGCACCACCACATACGCGTAGAAATCATCATAAACGTACCGTTGTCAAACACGCGCGCGATGAACGCGTCGCCGCGCACTTCGATCATCTTGCCGCACGCCTGCGCGATCGCCGATGCGCGCACATTGGTCGGCAGCCCCTTGGCTGTGCCTTTGTCGTCTACGTACATGTTGACGCCCACGTGGTTCACGGCGCGCGTGTTGAGCATGAGCGGGAACGAGTCCACGAGGCTGTCCATGCCGAGCATCATCTGCAGCATGTCGTCGGTCATGGTTTGGCCCTTGGGCAGTTGGCTCAGCAACTGCTTCTTGAAGATCTCCTGCTGCTCCGCTGTCGAGTTGCCATTGCCGCTCTGTTTGAAGTGCGCGCGCAGGCGGTCCGTGAGGCAGCCGATCTGCGCCTCCTTGTCGTCCGAAAGCGCCACCGCCCATTCCTCCAGCTGCTTCTCGCCGTCCGCGGGCACGCACACGACGAAGAAGCTCTTGCGCGCGGCTTCCTGTTCGCCAACCATCTTCGCTCTTTCCTTCCTGTGTTTTGCGTTGTTATATGTTGTGTCAATCGACCAAGCAGCTTGATGGAAAAGAAGATCCTGGTTTGGAGACTGAATGAGGACGACTGGCTGCTTGGTTATCCCGAATTAGCGTTCCATTCAAACTGCGGCCAAATACTTGCGAGCCGCAAATCTTTTGGTACACACTAAAGTAGGAAACAAAACCACCAAACACTTTCCTAACAATGTGGCAGCTGTTTTGACAACCATCCTCCAATTCTTGCCGCAAATCAAATAGCGCGCCAAAAACATTTTTTTGGCGGGGACACACTCGTCCACAAGACCTGCTTGCCCATTTGACACATTGCAGAAGCGAGAAGCGCATTGCCTATCAATCCATTCTAGCAATCGAGCAAGCACCATGCGCACCGTGCCCGGCCACCTCCAACTCATTATCGGCCCGATGTTCAGTGGCAAAAGCACGGAACTCATCCGCCGCGTGCGCCGCTTTGCCCACGCCAAGCTCCAGTGCCTCGTCATCAAGTACAAGAACGACACGCGCTACTCGGAAGAGTGAGTGAAATGTGCCGTGCATATCTGCTACTGCGCTGCAATTGTTATTGCTATTGCTATTGCTGAGTATGTGTGAGGGGTACTTACACTATGATGCTGTTGTTTCGTGCACATTAGAAAGCTGTCGACGCATGACAAGATGCTCTTTGAGGCCAAACCTGTGACGCGCTTGTCGGAAGTGCGGCCGTACCTCGCGAACGCGGACGTGATCGGCATTGACGAAGGACAGTTCTTCCCAGACGTACGTCTTCACTTACTGATGCACCTGCTCGATAGTGCCGTGCGCAACAGATACGAAGACTGACGCTGTTGCCAAATATGTTGTTGTTGATGCCACAGCTTGTGGAATTCTGTCTCGAGGCAGCTAATGCAGGCAAAGTGGTCATCGTCGCGGCTTTGGACGGCACGTTTGAGCGGAAGGCAAGCGCTTTATAGCTCTCTTCAATTGCTGGAAATTGAAGCAATTGGATTGGTGTTTGCCTATGCTGACCTTTGATCTTGTGTGTGTGTAGCCATTTGGATCGGTCTGCGAATTGATTCCAGCAGCAGAGAACGTCATCAAGCTGAATGCTGTCTGCACGATCTGCGGCCACGACGCCGGTACGCGTTTTCAATCCAACGCGCTCTTTAGCCTCATCAAAGCTGCATTTATTATGTCTCACCCACCTAATTAGCTCTATGTGTGCTGACCTTTTCACATGTGTAGCCTTCACGAGACGTATCGTCGCGGACCAGTCCGTCGAGGTACATTGCGTCGTTTACATCACAAACATCTCGTTCTCGCATGCATAACTAACTCACCACTATGTTACCATTTGTGTGTCTTTCTGTGATAGCTGATTGGTGGGAGCGACCTGTACGAGCCTCGATGCCGCCAGTGCTTTGACGTCGACGCATAGAATTGTATGTCGCTGCTCATGCATCAAGAGCAAATAGAAGAAGCGAAAATGTTCAATACATTTCTAGAGATTTAGGGAACGAGAGCGAAAGATGGCAGCAGCTCAGTACACTCTTCATCGCCCTCTCAGATAAATCGTTTTCTTGTTTCCAATGTATAGAGAGTTCCATGGTGAACGGATTTGTTATCAAACCAAGCTCCAATCGGCCTCTTTCAGCCACTTTAGCTGGACACTTCGTCGTCGGAGAGCGAAAACTCCTTGCCTTCGCTACCAAGTTTCCCAGTACGCTGGGGGTTCTTTCGGTCTTTCGCAGCTTCTCTGGCTGCTTTGTTACCCTCACTTTCAGGCTCGCTGCTGCTACTCCCGTCTGCGTCATTCGAGAACGGTGGCCTGCGCTCTTCGTGCTTTTGTGCGGCAGCTTTCCCGTCGAGTCCCTGAGTCGACTTCTTCCTCGAAAGCGCTGAGTATTTGCTTCGTGATTCGTTCTCAGAGGGTGACAGGGACGATGACGGGGTTGAGACGGACTGAAGAGCTGTGGTGGCAGACTCTGACACTTCTTTCTCCTCATTGTTGCTGTTTTGGGCCTTACCAACACTGGCTGATTTGCCACTCTCCATTTTTGCATCAGATCTAGATCTGGCATCCTCTTGCTCCTTTTCATAATCCTGGGGCTTTGATTTCGTTGGCGACTCTTGTCCGGTGAGAGTCTGCTTGTGTGGTAACGCTGGCTCACTCTGGGCATGGGGTCTTGTTGTTTTTGCTGTAGACTTTGAGTTTGTGGACAACATTGTCGAGGCGGAGCGCCGGAGTTCTACGCCGTCTCGCAGTTTCCAGCTCAGCGCGACTCGTGGAGACGCAGACTCGGACGCCGCGAGCGAAGTAGCAGCTGAGCGCCCAGCGGCTGCTGATGAAGACGAAGAAGTGGATGAGGATGAGGAGCTATTGGTGGACACGGTGATTTTTCGCACGAGCTCCCATTTGAGCGCTTTCATGCGCTCTTCGCTCTCCACGGCCGCTTGGGTGGCTTTTTCAGCCTCCAGCTGCGCCTGAGCTGTCTGAAGACAACATCACAACAATACAGACGTCCGTACAGTCAACAATGGTCACTCAGACATTCAAGGCACTGGGCGATGGGGAGCATCGGGTATTAGACTACTTGCGAGAAGATCGGCGCGTTACCAATTCTTGCAGCACGTTGAGCTTGAATTGGAGCTCACGCTTGTCGCTCTTCAATGCCTCCACTTCTGCGTCATACTTGGTCTTCGCGAGCGTTGCCTGCTCCTTCAGCGCCGCCAGCTCTTTCTTCAGCTTGCTCTGCTTTGCCCCCATGGGTTGAACACTCTTGAAATCACGGCCGAGAGCCCAGGCTTCCAAGTACCGCGTGAGGCAAGTGCTCTACTGATGGAATCAGGAATGGCTGAATATCAATACCAATCCTACTTATATTTAGTGACCGCGCATCAAAGACGATCAACAACGACCAATTTCCACGCATCCATCCTCGCACGAACGCGTGCTTAATAAACTATAATAACTACGACTACAACAAGCCACTCACTCTCATATCAGCAACAACAGCAACTCAGATGCCCTTACTTACTTGCAGCCTTCGCCGCCGACGATTTTCAGACACGCAGTGCTTTCAAAGATCGACATGAGGTTCACGGAGATCGCGAACACGAACACGAGCGCGAAGAAGCCGAAGAGCAGCCCCGAGACGCGCTTGCTCGAGCCGCCGTGCAGCTTCAGCGCCTTGGCCTCGCGCTTCTGCCGGGGCAGCAGCGGCAGCACCGCCAGGTTCAGGAACACGCGCACGCCGTACATGATGAAGAACGTGGACGCCACCTGCCAGCGCACATGGGAAGAGTCTGTCTCAATGTCCTCGTCGTACACGTCAAACGAAGAACCGATGTAGTTGGAGATCGCGATGGACATGGGGCCGGCCAGGTTGTAGACCGTGGTCACAAGCCCGTACGTACTGCTCTCGAAGCCCGGCTCGGCGATCTCAACGATCACGAGGATGCGCACCATCATGGCGAGGCAGTCAAAGAAGCCCACGAGCTGGTCCTTCGCCAGGTAAAAGTACATGTTGCGGTACACGTCGAAGACCGTGATGAGCACGCTGGGCAGGCCGATGGCGAGCCCCGAGAAGATCGCGATAAGCATCGTTGCGCGCCAGCTCACGTTCAGCAAGTACTTGTGGGTCACGAACGAGCCTGCGGCGTAGATGCCCGTGGTCGCGGACCGGAACAGGTTCTTCGTGAACGGATCGGCGTGCAGCCAGTGCTGGTTGATGGCGTTCGCCGGCGACACGTCGAACGCGAAGCTGAGCTTCTGTAAAAAGCCGTAGAGTACGATCTGCCACGTCGCGCGCTGTTGCATGATCACCCAGAAGTTGTGGAGCTGGCCCTTAAGCGACTGGCCCTTCTCAACCTTGCGGTCCTTAAGGTTGAACACTGTGGCCACGATCGCTAGCAGCGCCACGATCGCCATGATCCAGAACACGTCGTTCACTGTAAGCGCGAACTTGAACTTGCCGTTGTATAACTTGCTGTTCATGCCGAGCGCCACGAGCAGCGTGCCCGAGAGCTCGCCCAGGAACCGCACACCGTAGACCGTCAGCTGAGCACGACCGCGCATGTGCTCGAACTCGCGCTGCGCAAACTCCACCATGAGTCCGTCGCACGACACGTCCGCGAAGAGGTAGCCGATTGTGACGAGCATGAGCGGGATCACGTACTTGGGGCTGTCCCCGGCCGAGTCCTCGTTGACAACCGGACCGTCTTTGAAGAACCGGTGCGGCTCCACCACAGGGTTCAGCGCCATGACACTCATGATCACGAGCACGCAGCACCAGCCGCCGATGATGTACGGCTTGCGCCGGTACCCGAACACGGGCATGCAGTCTGAGATGATGCCGAACACAAACTTGAAGTACCACGCGAACATGAGCAGCGTGTCCGTCGCGTTCGACTGGTAGCCCTCGAGTCCGAGGTAGATCTTGAAGAACGGGTACACGAGCCCCGGGAGGATGCCGTTGAAGATGCCCACTGCGTAGTAGTTGACCAGCAGCCCCGCGTTCTCGCGCGATAGCAGGTTCACGGGTCCGCCGGGACGCAACGCGCCGGTGGTACTCGGCGTCGGTGACGTGTACGGGTTCGCAGGCGCTTGAGAACCTTGGACTTGCGTATTATTCCCAGGAAGCCCCATCTGATGGCTCTGGCTGCTGTTCCTGCGCGCTTTATAAGAGCTGCGTCTCGGGTTTGACGACTCGCGGAAGCGCGGCAGCAGGTCCTGACGCGGGCTCTGCGTCTCCACGTACGGCGCTATCAGCAAAGCATCAGCATCAGCGGCAGCGACATCGTCGTCAGCGCCGCTGGTCGCTTTCGCGCCGCCACCGCCAGCATCCTGGACGCGGTGCTGCTGTCCGGTCGCGCGCTCGTCATCGTCCAGGAGCGTCACGGGGCTCAGCGGGACGTTCTTCATCGCCTGTCGATCGCCCACTCAGCTCTCAGTCACGTGGCGTTACGTGAATGATAAAGTGCGCGTGCGGGAGAAGCGGATAGCGGAGTGAACGAGCCACAGATAACGAGCCACAGATGACGGTCGCCACACTGATGTGCGGTGTGTTCGCTTGTGACCCACGCACGCACATCTCTCGCTCACTTTCTCCATACAAACAGACAGTGCCGCTTCTTCCGCGAAGAAGAATAGCGAAAGGGATCCATTGGGAGATGGGGAGCTCATTTTGGCGATTTAGGGAAGAGCTCTCGGATTATGACGTAGCGTAGGTTTTGACAAGTACCGAGCTGATGAGGACGACATACAAATGTCAAGGTTTTTGGGATGGTGATGGATGGGAGAGGAGAGTGACAGCATGCTGCTTCATGGGATTGAAGTGAGTGCCACATGTTGCTGCTCTCCAAAATCAAAGCGTCCAATGCTGGTAAGTCAACAAAATGGTAGATTAAGTCGACGATCGGGTTCAGTTGCCAGTGTCGATTGAAGCCAATCAGTTTTCTTGAGCAGATTTCATCGATTTTCGCGATGGATCCGGATCCACAGCCAAATAGTTGAGTCGCCATCCGATAGATACCAGTACAGTACACGGTAAGTTTGATTCAAGGATAGCAGCAGCAACCAGTGTAACCCCCACAAGGCGAAATCTCAATACTCAACATGTGAGGACGCATGAAGCCTCCAATGGGTCTTCCCTGGAAACAACGAAGTGATGACCAAATGGAAAAGACAAGTAACGTATTATTGTCTGTCCGTCAAATCGCAGCAAATATTTGGCAGCATCCCACATAAAATTGTGAGGAGAAAGCAGCTTAAGTCGACAGAACAGTGGTACGCAAATGCGTGATGAACAAGCAAGAAATCAAATTGACATAAAAATACCTACCTTTACAAATCTTTTAAGTATTCTTTGATTCATTTTACTACCTGAAACCATGAGATGGTACACTTATTCGGGTATCCATGGCTTTGAGCCTGTCACCTGACGTTTTTTTGTCATTTTGTTGCTCACATTTTGATACCAGCACTCCATCGATACCGAAGGCCAAAGGCCTGAGCGATGCCAACGACAAAGACCTGAACGCAAGTAAATTCAAATCGTATTTCGGTCGGGCTTCAGATTCAAATTCTGCTTTTTCTTGATGTGTCCGCTCAAACTGCTCAAACGCAGTGGAAGTACTAGCATCGTTTTCTGAACTTGCATCCAAAGGACGTGGAAGAGAGGAGAGGAATCGAGAAAGAGACACTGACTTCTTTTTTCTGTTGTGTTTCTGACTCTGGAGCGCGCAATTCCGTGAACAAGGGCACAGACTTCCCCTTTAGTTTGCTGCTGATGGCGACAATAGCAAATGCTTTACCTTGGTCCAGTATAACTCACCAAATACTATTTTCATGAGCTTCAGTTCATTCGGAAGAAAGGGACCATTTCGAAGCTGGGTATTCAACACCCAAGTTCCGTGTGCGTAGTTATTAAATATCTTACAGTGCACATTCGTCCAGCACACGCACGTCACCTTCTTCGTTCCCATTTTATCAGCTTCCACCAATCATATCATCACGATCACAAATAATGCAAACTGATTGGCTTAAAAACAGAGCTAACGTCTCTTCGCATGCTGAAATGCTTCGTAGACACACATTATTCACTCAAACTCAGTTACCACAAAAGCAAGCAGCAGCAAGTGAGGCTCTCGGGAAGAGACTGAAGAATGATGGCGGCGGGTGCGTCCATGCGCGACTTTGAGGCTGCGCAGGCGGAGGCGATGGAGCTGCTGCTGCAGCAGTGCGTCGACACCGCGACGAACGAGCTGCAAGGTACGAGCGCCTGCAGTTCTGCGCAATGAGCAAGCGTTGTGGCTTTCTCGAGAAATGCAAACTTGACCGGAATTGTGGTGGTTGACTCAGCATGTAAGGAGGAGGATATGCTAATGGGATGTGCGTGTGTGTGTTTTGCTCTGTATGCGACTGCATATCGACCTCCTCTCGGCAAGCAGTGAGCCCGCGCGAGAGCGCTGCGCACACTGCGTCGCTGATGGATCTGCTGGCGCAGAGCTGCGAAGACGCGAGCGCGATGGTGCAGGACATGAGCTACGAAGACGTCGCGACGAGTCTCGCGCACGCAATCAGCGCGACGCAGGAGAGTCTGCGCAACGTGCGCGAGAGTGTGGGCGAGATCCTGGACGATCCGGAGAAGATGCGCACGCTTTGCCAGAACCTACAATCGGCCGATCACCCGCTGATGCTTGAAGCGATGGCGGGCGGAGCTGCTCAAGCGCCTGGCAATACTACCACGGCGGTTGTAAACAAGAGTCCTACTTCCACAGAGCTTGCTGTGCCTACAGATGAAGAAAATGTGCGCAACATGATGGCGTTTGCAGACAACATGTGCGGCGTGCTGGATGACGCGCTCAGTACGATCACAAAGGACGAGCTCGCACTTGCAGCGCAGCTGTCGCTCGGTATTGCGCAGAAAATGCTCGAGGCCGGTCAGTCGCTTTTCGTGTCTCTGGGTGACGAAGAGCGCCAGAAGCTTCGTGACGACCAGGCAGACCGGATCACAATCGAAGAGCTCCCAGATGACGCAGACGAAACGAGCAAAACTGCTGCGCGTCGTCGTCGCGCGCGATCGATGCAAAAGCAGAAGCATACTGCGGCGCTGCGCACGTACGTCGAGAGCACGGTGATGAAGACACGGAAGCGCGCAACAGAGCATCCGTATCTGGCGGGAGCACTGGCTACAGTCAGTCTGCCATTTGTTGGGTTTGCGGTACGTGATGTTTACGTTTGGTGTTGACATATATTCTTTGAGAGATATGAAACACTGATGACTTGTGTTTTGTGTGATATGTGTATGTTCAGATCCCGGTCGCGAGCGTCGTTGGCGTTGGCTTGATGGTCGAGAAATACTACCCGGAGCACGCGTCGCTGACGGTCGAGATGTTCTCCAACTTTGTGCAGATGACGAAGCTCTGGATCCTGCTTATGAAGATCAGCGCGCGGCAGCTCAGCGTCGTCGTGCGTGAGTGCTTCAAGTCCTGGTACGAGTACGCGTCCACGCACGGCTTTGTGGCGACGGGCGTGGAGCTCGCGTCGACCTCGCTCAGCGTCGGCAGTCTCTGCGTCTCTCGTGTGTACCAGAGCGCGGTCTCGTACGCCACAAGCAGCAACAGCCAAGTGAGTTAGTTCCGACTTTCAACCACTGCTTCTCCGAAGTAATTCGACCGTGGTAAAGAAGTGTCGTACGCGTGTGGCTCACCTCAAAGGTCTGACTTTCTCCATGAAAGCGATGATAATTTATGGAAATCGTGCGTTGAACTGTGTCTATTCCATTGTTCATTCGAGCCGACTCATTTCCCAATTCGCTGGCTATTGGGTGGATGCTTCAATGACAGCAAAGGCAATTAGCGTGGACTTGCAACAGGTTTGGCACTATTCGATGCTCATTGATTTCTCTACGAAGTGTGAAAGTGGAACGTGACGAAACCACACAGACTCGCGCCAAGACACGTCTGGATTTCCTCGCAGCGCACTTTGACAGCATAATTGGACTTCCGCTCGAACGCCACAGTCGGTGCGAACGTCAGCAGTCCATCGCTGCTGGAGAACACCACTTTGCCATGCACGCTCGCGCTACTACTCGTGATGTTCGTGACTTTGAGCACCTGTTGCGTGTTGACGTTGGTCACGAGCGGATCCAAATGGATGGCGATACGCGCTGGAATCCACTGGCATGATTCACCGTTCGCAGGTGAGACGTGGTGGATGTGTCTTTCGAGCGAGTCTTCTTGCCGGAGCTTCTCAAGAGCGTCGTGGGTTGATGATAAACCCAGCTCCTGTGCAAATTCTGCGACGACTTGATCTCGTACGTCGATGACCTCGGTTTCTTCATTATCGCCTGCTCGTTTGATCGGGTTTGGCACAAGCTCAAGTGCGTGGACGAGCTGCTCAGCGATCAAGAGTTTGGTTTCTTTCGACTCGTTCATATACTTTCCGAGAAGCTGCAGCGCGAAGATGCGCATCTTGTCAGTCGCCATCCGCTCGAGATCACCACCAGATTGGGAGTCGCCTTCCTTGTCTTGACAATTGAGAAAAGCCTGAAGATCCTGAGCGATTTCTTTCGCTCCTCGAAGGGTTGCACCGTCGTTTGTGAGCAGTTCAACGGTTTGCACAACGATACTTCTCAGGTCGCTTTCAAACCATTCGTTCAGCAGTAGGCTAGCAACCAAAACACACAACGCAGTAGTTAGTGAGATATCATGAGAATGTACACTTTTGCGTGTCCACTTACTGTCGCAACCAGCCGTTCGACGAGAGCTTCATCACGATCATAAAGATATCGATGGCCATTTGATGCAGCTTTGCGGTCACCTTGGAGAAGAACTCAACTGGATAGCAGTCCAGCTCAGGCACCAGTCGCTTTAGCAGGAGCAGCTTTTGAATCCATTTCGCAATCCAGTGCTTTCGCAAATGCACTTTTCTCATAAGAACCTTCAGTCGGCGCAGCGCCAGGAGCAACAGCGCGAGCTCACGATTCGACGCGCGGTGTTTCGTTTTCAGCGCCTCCAAGGACTTCATGACGGATTCTACACCGTCATTTGGAAACCCAAAGAGCGCTTCGAAGTGCTCAAACGAGGTGTAGATGGCGACCAAAAGCTGCTGTAGTCTGGCTTTCGACTCGGTCATAGCAGCAGAGCAGTCGTCGCAGACTGTAGTGGTCGAACGTGGAGACGAAGAGCTCTGCAGTGATCGAAGCTTTCGCACGAGTCCACCTGCACTCTTTGCACTGCCATCAGAGTCTACTTTGGCCTGTGAAGACTCGCATTGCTCGCGTTCTACCACCAAAGGCTCGAGAAGAAATGGCTCGCTGTAGGCTCCAAAACTGTCGAGGCTGCACTGCGCGACGCGAAAGCAACCTGCATACGCGCTGGTCGTGATCTTTGCGAACGGCTCAAAGCCCGAGTGCACAACCTTGTACATGCCGTCGATGATTTTCGTCTTTGTCTTGTCAAACCACCACGTTTGATCGTAGCGCTGCCAGAAAGTGTCGGAGAATTTCGCCATCTCGACAACGTAGAAGTACGGAGCAAACTCCCGCTCACCTTCGTAGATCTCTTCAAAGCGGTTCTCGGGTTTTGCATCATCTGGGTCTTCAGTGGCAGCGCTGTGGAGCTCACGTTTTCCAGTGTCAAGTAGCGAGAGGCAGGATGATGCTCCTTTGAATGTGCTCTTCCGACTACGAGTAGACCTAATGCTGTTGCTCTTGACACCAGGTGTTTTGCTGAAATCAAACTCTAACACCACTTGCGTGGGCGTACGTTTCATCAACTGCGGCTTGGGTGGGACACGAGGAGCGTCGTTTGCAACTGGGATCAGTACTTGCCAGAGCGTCTCGCTCAGGAGGATGCTGAACGAAGTGTCCACTTTGGATTTGCTTTTGAGCGAGTACGAGCTGGGTTTGCGCACAGCGATGTCGATTTTCACAGCGCAGAACGGAGGCAGTGACTCTTCTGGCGTCGAGGAAGTGTCCATGATCTCACTCGGCTGTAGCTCTACTTGTTCCGCTATACAGTACTGGTGTTGATAACTTGCTGACGACTCAAGAGCTCCAATTAAACTCTGGTTGTCTTTCTTTTTCTCCTCTTGTGCGCCCCACTGGTACACAATGCGCTCCTTTTGGCCGAACTGGATACAAAGTAGGTTGCCGCACCGGATTCCCACCGTGGATGTATCGATCGTCCACTGTAGCTGCTGGTTGGCATCGGTGGATGAGTCTCGTATGTTTTCCAAGTGGTCTTGAATTTGAGCTTTGGCACTTTGGATGGCGTCGGGGCGATCTCTCGAGACCCACAGGGATGCAACCACTTTCCTGTGATACGCTGCGGCTGTGATACATTTCGGACGCATGAAATACAGTCTGGCCTGCATATTTGAGAAACAAAGCAAGCCAGAGCATGCCAGACTTTGTCAGCTAACAACATGCTCACACAAAGGCCCTCGACAACTCTCACCTGCTCCAGCGGATGCTCCACTTCGAGGTTGCTAGGTAGACTTCGGGAAATCACCGCAAACGCTCCAAATGAAGAGATCTCGACGCTTGTCCGGGATCCGCTAGTCATTCGCTGTTGCTGTTGCTTGTCACTCTCCAAATGAGAAGAACAGCTCGGAAGATCCTGATATCCCCCAGTCACACGATCCACCTTCACGACCAGAAGTTGGTTGTGTCGATCAAGTGAGCTCATCAAGTGCGCTATCAAAAGCGTCAGAGGACGGAGAAACGTCGGTGCCGAATATGGGAGAACCTCGATGATGCAGCTTATAAGCGTCTCACCACGACACAATTTCAACCCCCACGGCTTATCCACTGGCGCGAGCGTTCGTATCAGAACTTCAAAACCGAGCGAGTCCGAGACGTCGTTCCCATGAACGTCCAAGCATCTGAAGCAATGTGGAGGCAGCAGCAGCCTCGCTCCTGTTTCACGATGGTGCAAGAACGCGCCAGTGCTCGCTCGAACTTTGCTCACAATGTCATCATCGCGCAGCAACTCACGAGGGATCTGGTATTTCAGGGTCGGATCGACTTCGAATTGGTCGTTCACCACGTCAACTTCCATGACGGTAGTGGTCAGTTTGCCCTTCCAGTTGCTGATCTCACAGTAGTAGCTCCCCGCATTGTGCGGCTGGATGCTATGGGAGATGTAGAGGAACGACTGGGTAGCGCCTTCAATCGGAACATCGTCGTTGAACCACCGGTAGCTCAGTGGCTCGCCCTTCGCGACCACTGAGACTCGAACAAACGAGTCAGTTGGCGCGCGAAGCACCGGTGGGAGGTCCTTCAGAATGATTGGCGGGCCTACATGACAACAGAGATCAAGTAAGCATTAGGACAACGGATAATGGATTGTGGTCAGCTACCAGTAAGGTAATTCAACTCAAATTCCCTACCATAGTAGCCCCATTTGTCGACAAACGCCTGCCAGATGGCTCGAATCGCATCGACAGCAGCAAAGACGTCGTCTGGTTGCTGTTGTTGTTGGCTGTGGACCAGAATCTCCCGACAACGCGCTAATGGGAACTCTGGTACACCCGAGAAATAGTCCTGAAGCATGCGATGGCAATACTGCGCGGATCGTTGTCAACAAAAGCGGCTAAAAATGAATGATATGCATAGATATTCAGTACACATGCTTACCCGCCGTGCACTCTCATAGTGTCTACCATTGAGCAGCTGCTGCGAAGCCTCGAGACACGTTTGCGCAACCGCGACTGCCATCCAGACGATCATTTCTTCCGGACACTTGTTCACGACCGCATTCACGAGCATGCTGAGGCCCTCGTTGTCTTTCTCCAAGATCACAGGCAGCGTTCGGTCGATGAGCCACGAGAGCTTCTCCAGCTGCCATTGCTGCTCGAGCGCGTAAAACAGCGGCGCGCGATGCTGATCACATGCAATCACGTGCACTTAATTCGTTAGTGCTCATATACAATTCCCACATATGGAAAAACCATTTCTTCGCCACTAAACAAACGCACACACTCATCCAGTAGCTCTGCGCACCCTGGAAACACGGCGCTCACGTACGTAACGAGCTCGAACGGCACGTCGCTCACTCTCTCGCCGTGGTGGTCGAGTGACGTCACTACAGCGTGTAGAGGCAGCTCTTGCTGCGCAATTATATGCGTCACAACCACGGCCATTAGTCATTTGCACTTATAACACACCATCTAGAGGACTTCAACATACATCAACTAACCTCAAAGAAGTGCACTTGGCGCCACTCGCGCGCGGTCGCGACTTGGAACCGGTGCTTGCGCTTCAAGACCACGCACCGCCACGCGCGCATGCACGTGAACAGGCGCGCGTCGTCTCTATATGAGGCGAACGAGAGCTCTCGCCAGCAGTCTTCCATAACAGGTAGACAAACAAAGTGAGAGTGACACGCGTGATTGAAGGGTTACCGTCCCTTGCATTTTGGAGCCACTTCACGAATGCGAATATGAGCGAACGAGCACGTTGAAGCGTTGAGATTCTCAGAATCAGATTGCATCGCAATAGTTTTAGCCTGTATATAGCGATCGCATCAGATCACCATCATAAATGACAGGGGTTTGATTCAAATTTTGCGCGGTTTATTATGGAGCAGAGCAGAATTGTGAAGCAGGAAAATGGCGGAGCGTGACGACAACGGCCGCCGCGAAGAAGCGATGACGGCGGACGACGAGCGCCAGCAGCAGCAGCAGCAGCATGGAGAAAGAGAGACGCACGCGCTATCGTCGTCCACATTCAGGTGCGTATATGCGTGTGGAGAGATTGTGTGCAACGTAAGACTGACGAGTTCCTTGTGTCTTGTGTGCACAGTGACGCGCTGAATGGCGAGTTTGCGGAGCTCTACGCGTCCAAGATCGCCAAGAAGCTCCACGAGAGTGCTGCGCTGCAGGATTCACTGGTGTGTTTTGCATGAGATCAACGTTGTGCAGGTGTGCGTGTGTTTTATTCATTCGTTGTGTATGTGGCATTGTAGGAAAAGCTCCGGACGCTGCAGCAAGAGTATCTGGAGAAGCAGGTGAAGCAGAACCTGATCGATAAGCTCATCCACATTGAGACGATGGACGAGCTAGAGGCGGCAATCTCAGCGCCCGCAGACGTGCACAATGCGCACCGAAACAGCAAGCTGGAGCTCCAGAAGGCGATTCAAGAGCGAGCGAAATGGGTTT
Organism: Globisporangium irregulare; assembly: GCA_038051095.1. Classification (NCBI taxonomy): domain Eukaryota; phylum Oomycota; class Peronosporomycetes; order Pythiales; family Pythiaceae; genus Globisporangium; species Globisporangium irregulare. The sequence continues at coordinate 59,582 of JALBZZ010000009.1, forward strand.
TGCGGATCGAGCAGGCGGCGCGCGAGATCGAACATGAGAAGCACAGCGTCGCCGATCATGATTATGACCGACCGGCATTCGAGAGCGAGCTCGAGCGACTCACGAGTGAATGGAAAGAGCTGCAGAAGCGCAATGCGCAGCGCAAGGCGGGCATCCAGATGGCAACGGGGCTGATGATCAACGACGAAGACGACTGCAGCCGCGTGCTCGACCAGCAGACGCAGAGCATCCAGGAGCTCCATCAAAAGCAGAAGCGCCTGGAGGTATGTAGTTGCTGTCGCTTTCTGCTCATGGATTTGTTGCGAAAATGTAGCTGATCGAGTGGATTGTGTGTGATAATCATGTTTATTGTATAGGACAAGAAGATCGACATCACGACGCAGGTCAAGCAAACACAGGAGAAGATCAGCGCGGTGGCGAAGAAGAATGACCTGCGAAGCAAAGACGTCGAGGCCAAGCAGCGCCAAGAAGATTTCTTCACGCTCCAGCGCATGAAGCAGTGGTGGGTTGCCGTTTTGTCATGAGGCACGAGGTTGCATTGTTTTGTTTGAACTGACACTCTGAGTTTTTTTCCTGTTACTCTAGGTACGAGGATATGATCCGCATCTCATCGCAGATCTCGGACATCGAGATCGGCCACATCTCGAACGAGTTCATGGAGGTGACGGTGCTCAAGAGCCACTCGCTGCGCTTCTTTTACGACTCCGAGTCGCTGCGCGTGCGCCACGTTGAGGTAACTCAATCTTTCTCATTTTGCTTCGCTCCAGCGTAACGTCGTTGCTTATTGAATTGTGCGACGGGTTTGCTTTCCAATAGTTTTCTCAACAGGACATCGAGGCAGAGGACCTCGTCGCCATCGTGCTCCGAGACAACGACCTGCAGTTCTTCTTGTGCGAGTTCCGGGACCGGATAAGCAACAGCAGAGCGTAGTAAGAGCAAATGCCGTAGCCTTTTCGTGCTATACCTTTGTGCTAGTTATAAACACTCAAAGATATATCCATTTTTGTTAAACACAGAGAAAGAATCAACGACAGCCATTGCGTCGATGATACTGCGAGGCAGCAGCTTCCAAAATCTGGTCTTTCTCATACTCATAATCACAAAGCTCCCGTCCTGTTACAGCTCGAGAAGAGCGTCGATCTCCATCTGCGAGAGTCCCGCCCCTGCAAGCTGCTTCTTCGCGAGCGCGCGCTCGACCTTGAGCTTGAGGTTCGCCGCCTGCACTTCATACCGGAGCTTCTCGCACTCGAGCTTGCACTTCTCTTCTTCCATGAGGAAGCGCTTGCGGTCGCGCTCTTCCCGCGCGGCTTCAAACACCACACGCTGCGTGTTCTCGTAGGTCGCAAGATTGGTTTCCAAGAGAGCGGCAGTTGGTACTGGCTGTACAGCTGCGCTCCCAGGGTTAGCTGCTGGTACTGGAACTGGAATGATCGCGCCAACGTCGCTGCTGGCACTGCTGGAGGTGCTGCTACTGCTGGCACCGACGCTCACGGGAGACTCGGACTTTCGTTTCTGCGGTAACAGAGCAGGCTGGCGTCTCTCCGTCGCGCGGTTCACGGTCGCAACCATCGCTGATGGTGGTGCAGCGGGTTCATCAGTACGGCTTTCAGCAGAAGAAGCAGTGCTGGACGCTGCCGCTGTCGCTGCCTCAGGGCTTGTGGGTACAGTTAGTGACGCTTCCGCAGTCTTCTCCCTGCTTCCTTCTTCCGAGCCCCCTGGCTGCTGCGCCTGCTGTTGCTGCAGTCCTTCTTCGTCACTCGCAGCTAGCTTCTTCAGCGAAATGCGCGAATAGCGTGGTCGTTTACGAGACACTGAGGTCGCCGACGGCGACAGTGACGATGACGAGCCCGACGAAGCAGAAATCAGCGACGACTTCCGAATGATCGTGTCGAAGACATGGAAATACCGGCAGGTGCGCAGCACGTACGCCTCCACGGGGTTGGAGCTCTCGAGACTTCCCTCAAGCCCAGGCGGCAGCTCGCTCAGCACCAAGGTTGACGCGTCCGGGATCCTTCCGTCGTAGCCGTTCTGCACGAGCCACTTGACGGCGGTGTCGTACGAGCGCTCCAGCTCGCTGACCTGCGTGCGGATGTTGGCGTTCTCGCGGTGCAGAATGCCGTGTTTCTTCATCTCCGCCTTGATTTGCGTGCAGAGCATCTCACGAGTCTCGCCGAACTGCGACTTGCCGGCTCGCCAGCGGTCGTAGTTGCCCGGTGCCGCAAGCCACTCGAGTAGCACGGCGATGCTCGTCTTGCCGCCGCGTGTGGCCGCGTCGCTGTCCCAGAGGATGCGCTGCTTCTTCAGCAGCGGGCTCTTGCGGCTCGCAGCGTCGCCAGCTCCGGAACCAGGCGTTGCTGGGGCTATCGGTGCTGGCGCGCCGGGGGCATTGACAGAAGAAGGAGCAGCCCCCGTGGTGCTTGGAGCTTCTGCGCCGGAGCTGCTCATGACGCAGGTGGGTGGACTGCTTTTGCTTCTCAAGGATGGAATTTCTAGGTTAAGCTGAATTCCAATTCAGCTTAACCTAACTGCCTGTACCTATCATATCGAAGAGTTTCGAAAAAAAAATTACATTTTTGAAACTCAGAAATGTTTCTTTTTTAGTTTAGTTTTGAGACACTTTCGAGCTCTTGTAGAGGAAGAATTGGTAACCTTTTGCTCTTGTAGAGGAAGGATTTTTCGGCAATGATGCCCAACGAACATTTGCGGCGTTCGAAGCAATTGCCCCAATCGTGAGTATTTTGTAGAGTGGGTGAGGAATAATGAAGCTCGCGAAGGCGGCGGCGCAGAAGCTCAAGGGCGTGATCGTTGAGTACGATGTGCTCTGCAGCACGCTCGTCGGGCGGTCTGCGGCAGAGCAGGCCGAGCAGCAGCGGCACAAGCTAGCGGCGGCGGCCGCAGCGAAGAAGAAGCAGGAGGCGGAGAGCTCCTTTGGCGCAGGCTTCGCGTCCGTGGGCAACATGTTTGTGAGCGATGTGCGCTCGCTGCTGAAGGACCTGAACCAGGACTCAACCGGCAAGCCGTGGATCGTGAAGGACCGCCTGCAGAGCGTGCTACAGGGCCTGCCGTCTCAGTGTGCGTCTCCACTTGCGTTCATGATATGCGGTATTTAGACTGTGCTATGAAGGATTGACACATTTGTTTCCCCCGTTCCGACTGCTTGTTATTCAAATCACTGTAGACTTAGACAAAGTGACGGGCGATCCAGACAAAGAGCTCGCTGCAGCCGGCAAATCCGACGACGAAATCCATCTGGAGAAGCAACTGGCGTCTGCGTCACAGGAGCTCGCGCGCATGCGTGAGGAGAAGGAAGCCGCGCGCAAAGAACAGGAGCGAAGTCGCTTGGAACGAGTTCTCGGAGGCGGCTCCAATGCTGGTGGCAGCAGTAGCGGCGGTGACAGCTCTGCGCGCGCCAAGTACTTGGACAAGATCAACCAGCTCAAGGCGAAGGCCAAGAGCCGTCCTGCTGATGCCAGCGTGATCAGCCCACTCGACGCGGCGGCGGCGGATAACGTGGACCTGACGTCCAAGGGCCTGTCGACGTGGCTCGTGAACGATGGCGCGAACGAATTGCTGGTACGAGCAAACATATTTTTTTAACGTGTATCTGGATACATCTGGGAGCCATAACGAACTGATGCTACTTATCGTTTCTGCCACCCACCAGAGCTATTCCAGTACGAGAGGTCTGTTCAAAGCCGTGGTGCCGAATCAAGCTCCTGATCAGAATGTAATAACTCGCTACTTGTGCTACTTGTTTCTGATACCAAACAAAGGCAAAGAACTCTCTCTCACACCAAAGTGATTGTTTGGCTCTATTTTGTCCTGTAGGAGGAGTTCGAATGCTTTCTGAAAGAGGTATGACTCACGTTTGCATGCGCTGAATGGGTTTCATTTGTATTGATAAGGTCGCTCATACTGTGTGCTACTGTTACTGCATGTGCAGATGGACGGCCAGTTCGACGCGATCATGTCCCGAGACGACTACTTCAAATTTCCAGACCCGCAGCCGATCATCTCGCTCTGTGGAGAAATGGGGCTGCAGCCTTTCGAGGTGTTGGTCGTCGCGCGCTCGTCCGCTGCCGTCCGAGCTGCAAAGTACGTCGCTGTGCTTGTTGATGCGCTTGACTGAGTTCATATTCTAGATTTCTAACTTTGTTTGGATGAATGGTATGTATTGCACAGAGCGGCGGGCACCCACACATGCCACTTCCAGTTCTCGGAGAGCGACATGCCCAACCACAACGCGCACTACCGGCTCACGACGCTGCGGGACTTCCAGTTCCTCATCGAAGACTTCAACGGCATCTCATACCGCGGCAAGACCCCCGAGATCGTCTGGTAATCGACAAGCGATGGAAAATCAGAGATGAGGACCTCATTTTGTCGATTAGAAGGGCAGGGTTTTTTCAACAGAAGGCCTTGAGTTGTCCGTACCTCACATTGTTTGTAGATCCGCGTGGGTGTGTCATATTGTAAAACTCTCAAGAACTAAAACCCCTTTCCAACCATTCGCAGTCGCGACCGCAAAGCGCGCGTGCCAGTCCTTGCAGCCATACTCGTCCACGCACGGATTGCCGTAAACACACGAGCAGGTCTCAAAGCCTCTGCCGTCGCTCTCGATGTCCTTCTGTCTCTTAATCTCTGGGTCCCACTTAGCGCGCGTCGCCTCCTGGTCTCGTCGCAGCTGGTCGGCTTCTTGCTCCACGACGACGTAGTAGGTCGCATCTTTCTCGAGCCCTTGGTACACGCCTCGGGGCTCTTCGCGCACGAGACTATCGAAAACACCCGCGTTCTCGCGCGCAAAGCGTTCTACACTTGGGTGATGTGAGAGGTGCACGAGGCACTCGGGCATGACAAATGAGAGGCAATACACTTCATCGATGTTCGTCTGGGTCGTGGACCCGTCCACGATCGAAAACTCTTCGTCGTATTGCTCGTAGACGAGCTTGACCATCCCGTTACCGCGCTCTTTTCGAATGCGCTCGGCCTCAACCATAGCAACAGCTGCAGCGGCTTGAACTTGAACTTGAGCTTGAGCTTGAGCTTCTGATTCAGCGTTCGCTGTTGTACTCCCATTTTTCGATTGCTCTATTGGTGATTCGCTCGGCGTATCACCAATAACACTCAAGACATCTTCTACTTGCTCTCGAGAGGACGGCACTGGTAGGGAACTGAGTGGTGGCTCTATCTTGACACTTGGGGTAACGCTGGACTTCGCTGCTCTGTTGTTCTTCGCGTCTGCTCTGCTGGGCGAGGCCGCCGGTGTTTTCGCTCCTTTCGGGACCGATGGTGCAGCTTTCTCGATTCCCTGCGTAGGTAGGAAAATAGGTGAGTTGGCTCCGAGAAATAAATGGCACGCAGGAACAAACCTTATTAATCGGAGTCGATGGTGATGAGGAACGGGAGATCGACGGCAACTTGACTGCATCTTTGCTGCTGTTCGTAGTACCCCCGACAGCTTTTTCCTGCAAGAGCGATCGGGTTAGCTAGGAGAACACACACACATTGCTTTGTTCGAAATAACCGAACGCGCTGAGTTTGGTGGACACACGTACCGCAGATCGAGGCTTTGTCGGTGATGGCAGCGGCGGAGACTTAGCTGCAGGCGTCTTCACACACACTCGTCAAGAGCGCTTAGATCGAATCCGTCAAACCAAATCAGCAGTTTTGATGTACCTTCTTCGCCGCTTCAGGGCTGGTGCGTGCAGATTTTACGGCTGGGGCTTTGGCAGCGCTCATCTCTTTTTCAAACCTTGCAACTTGGCAATCAGCGATGGCATTTGAGACTCGCTTTCTCTTTCCCCCATGACTGAGTGAAATGGGAGTTGGGATTGGCACACGCTAGCAATTGTCAGTGACCAAAAATACACCATCGTCGGTCTGGCAGATGAGATGAACGCTGGAAGTCGATGGAGGTTTGAGTTTGGAAGTCACTGAGCACTGGAAAACAAACCTTGTTTTTCACGTCACGGCTTTGCTTTTTCATTATTTTTCGTTGTCCTTCTTATTGCTTCATCTTCGTCCCTCTCATTCATTCCGTTCTGTCTGTCTGTTACATGTATCTGCGCGTTTCAGTCATAGTTTTCAGCAGCAAAGTTAGTGCAGCTGCGCGAGTTCTTCGATGCGGTTCGTCAAATCCTCCACCGTGATCGGATCTTTGTCTTCCAGGTGGCCGTCGTTGTTCAAGAGCTCCACCACTTTCGCCATCTGCGGCTTCGGCAAATCCAGAAAACTCTCGATCAGATCGCCGTCGATAAAGTTTTTCGCCTCGGAGATCGACCGGCGGTTCTCAAAAGTGCGCCACTCCTTGTGTGAAAAACCACCGACGCCTTTGATCACTTTGTTGAGCGCGTTCTGCATCCGAACCAGGAACCCAAACTGGTCCTTGTTGATCGGGAGGATCACACCAATCATGCCGCTCACCGTTCCAAAAAGCATCGACTGGGTGTTCGAAGGAGTCGTCAACGCGGTCGGCTGCTGTCCAACGTCGACCATGTCAGAAGACGACGACGACGAGTTCAGGTTCATCGAGCTGTTCTGCATCACGAGCGAGCCATAGCGGAAGCGGTTCACAAACTCCCCCAGATGATATTCGCCGACAGTCTCCAGTCGTCCTCGCTCTTCATCCGACACTGCGCCGCTGTTGCGCTGCACCGTGAAAAGGTTGAAATCGGTCTCGCTACCAATGTACGTGTCATCGTCGACAATGCCAAGCGCGGTCATCCAGTTCGAGTTCAGATCTTTCGCGATCTCTTCAATGCTCCCATCCAGCTGCTTGTAGCTCAGCAACGAGATCGATTTCATCAGGTCACCCACAACGATGAAATCACCTCGCGACTCCATAAACAGCGCCAGCGTGTGGCCGTAGTGACCACACTCCGAGATCAGCTCCTTCTCGTTGTCCGCGTTCTCGCTCCACTTGTACAGATGAACCTTGCTGTTCACACCCGCAAGCACCTTGCCATTGAAAGCATTCAAGCAGTAGACAGCACCCTTCACCTCTTTCTCGGTTATTAGTTGCAGTTTGCGCTCACCGTGAATGCCAGTTACAGAGAATACGAGAATGCGACCCTGGTGCGGTTCAGACTCTTCCTGGTGCACGTACGCCGTTCCGATCACGAAATAGGATGCGTTCGACGAATCGCCACTCAACGGCGTCACGATGATCGAGCACGGTGTCTCGAACGGGTCGAGTCGGTACGAGTTGAGGATTTCAAACGTCTGGTCGTCGATGAGTCTCACAAAGCCTTGGTCAACTTCGTCACCATTATCGTCCACGCTGAAGCTGACTGTGAGCACACCAAGCGTGTGGGACTGGCTGTTGTGCGCAATTCGTCTGGCCCACTCGTTCAAGTGGAAAGTCTGGATATGGAGCTTTTGAATGTCGTCCACCGTGCCAATCGTCAACTCTTCTTCTGACGCAAGCGCGAGGCATTCCGGGAAGGATTCAGAGTCGAATGGGCACATCACGTTCACTTCCTTCGCGTTCACGTTCGAGAACAGCAGCTTGTTGTTGTTCGAGTAGATCACGGTCGGTCGATCGCACGAGGCAAACACGTGCGTCATGTCCTTCGAGCGGAATGTGGAGAGCGCGATCGGCTGCGAGCCGAGCGACACGCGCTTCCGGTTGCTCAGCGCGCCAGTTGCCGCGTCGACGTGGAAATTCACCAGACTGCCGTCACCGAGTCCGACCAGAAGGTAGTCCTGACCTTCGAAGGTGTTGCAGAGCACGGAACGCGGCAGCAGATCGTTACCCAGTGGCTCCTTCGTTATTTGCTGCAAAGTTGGGAGCTGCAGCACGCACACAGAGAAGTTTGTCCAGAGTCCAACGACACAGATCGGGCTTTTCAACGCGTTCATCTCCCAGTTTTGACCCGACGCGCTCTCCATTTTCACATCACCATCTCCATTCACTTGAGCAGCAGCAGCTGCTACTGCGGCATTCTTGCTGGGAGCGAATGGCGTGATGTCCACACATGCAATCTCGTACTCTAGCTTCACTTGCGATCTTTCTACGAGTCGGCTGTCTTGGACTTCCAGGTACACGAGCACGCCGCCGGATGTAGCAGCGACGACTTGGGTCGGGTTCGCGGCCGCGACTGTGATGCGTGAACCTGCAGGAGGAGTCCACGTCGACGTCACCTGGAAGCTTTTGGAGCTAATCACGCGCATTTCGCCCTCAGTGACTTGGAGCCACGCGTTTCCCAGCAAGTTGCGGCAGCACAGCGTCTTCACGTTCAGGAACGCATCGATCTCTTTTTCTTCCATCCCGTCATCGTCGCCGATCGCGAGGATGCGGATTTCGCTCACGTAGCTCTGCAGCAGATACTTGTCGTGCTCACTCGCAAACGTCTCGCGCAGAGCCCACATGCCCTTGATACCAGGGAGCTCCGTGCTCGCTTGCTCGTTGATCCCGATTCCGTTGCGGATCACACGCAGCGATCCGTCTTTGTCGGCGCCACTGCACGTCACAATCTGTCCCTGTCCTTGACGATCGAGGTCCATGACGCAGAAGTCGATGATCGGACCAACGTTCACGTATGTGTCCAGCACTTCAATGTACGTGCCCTGCTCGTCGCGTTCGGGGTTGAGCTTGATCAGCTGCGAGTCTCCAAACGCACTGCCCACGAAGACGACGCCGTTGTCCAAATACGAGATGCAGGACGCAATGCTGGTCTCGCCCAGTACTTCCAGGTGCACTCCAGTGACGTCCTTGCCGTTGAACTGCAACGCGACAACAGACAGCGTGCCGTACTGATCCGCGAGCAGGAAGCGCGATCCATCTTTGTCGACCGAGCCGTACACCTGAATCACCGTGCTTTGCATGGGAATCGCATGGAAACTCGAGCCGTTGTGGTACACGATGGTTTGATTGGAAACGATGAGCACACCGCCACAGGGGGCTGGCACCGGCACGAGGAGGCTCGCGCCTGCCTCGACATTCGACTGACTCCACGGCCCTTCCGCAAAGTCCTTCTCCTTCAAGAGGATGTGGTACGTCTTCACGTGGCGCGCCGCCTTGTAGTCCTCGTAGAGTACACAGATCGTTGGCTTGTTGTAGCCGTGGAGGAATTTGATGTCGATCACGCGCAGCTCGTCGAGGCGGATGTTGAACGTCTCCTTGAGGATGCCCTTGTTGCTGTCGATCGGGATCACCTTAAAGTAGCCTTCGTACAGGTTCATGCCGATTAGGCGGCCCTCGGGGTCGATGTTGCCGGTCGTGACGATCTCGCTGCTGCGGCCGATCGAGTCGCGGATCGTGCCGTGCGCTTTCGTCACGACCTGCTGCAGCACCGGGTCGTACGCGAGCACGCAGAACTGGAAGCGCTGTGTGACGATGAAGAGCCAGTCCTGCGGCTCGTTCGCGGCGCGGAACACCTCGAAGATCGCGATACGGCCGTAGAGGTTGATGTCGTGCTGTGGGAAGAGCCCCTCGGGGGTGAGCAGGTGCACCTCGAAGCGCGTCGACTTGGCGAGCAGCAGGTTCACGTCGTTCGGGCCCGTGAACACCGCCGTGAGCGAGTGTGTTACGCTCGTGGGCTTCTGCGCCGTCGCCACATAGTTGAACGCCATCGTAGGAGGAGAAGATCGCCCTGGTGTGCTCGCCTTCCTTTCTGTTCGCCCCTTGCTTTTGTGTGGAAAGCTGCGGAATAATGCTCGCGCGAAAATGCAAAACGCAGCAAACCGCGCAAGCAGCTTGTGCGTTTGGTTATGGAGAACCGAGGCCAAAATGCACACCTTTAGTAATCGGTTGCAGCTGTAAGCATATGGCTCTTAGTATGTCTATGTTTATAAAGGATAATAAAATTCACAGGTTTCAAAAATGGAAAATCAGAGCAATTCAAAACCAATTAAACAGTTCGTCTCAAACAAAACAAGCATTTGATCTCAAACAAAACAGCATATTTTGTAAAAATAAACAATTTTCAAAACTCTATTTCATCATAACAGTTAAAGCAAACTCCGATTTCTGAGTCCGATGTCCAAAAATGACACGTCTAAAACCAAGGTTGTGTCCAAAACAGTCCCCACTTCCCTCTACAAGAACAGCTGCTGCTCTTGTAGAGGAAGAGGGGGTCCATACTCGAAGTGTGTTGCCCCTGTTGAGTCAGAAAGGAAGAAACGTGAGAACGCCCCAAGCTCCTCGATTGAGTTCTTCGCTGCATCCGTCCGTCCGTCGTCTCACAGGGCTACAGGGGGCGACCAAGTGCTGTTCCTTGGCAAGAGCATCTGCTAACTAACAAGGAGAACTCACATCCACACGCATTCGCGTCACAACAGCAATGGCGTCGGAAGGAGGGGGCGACGCGAGCCAGCGCGCGGCGTTCCGCACGACGACGCTCGTGAGCGGCTTCGAAGGCAAGATCGAGTGCCTCGCGCACTACTCGTCGCGCGTAGTGATCGGCTCGAGCGACGGGCGCCTCGTGATGTACGACACACGCAAGGGCACGTCGACGCCGGGGGTCTCGTACGTGTTTGAGCACGGCCAGGCGGTCGAGCAGATCGTCGCCGTGCCGCACATCCGCATGGTGATCGTGATCGCGAACGGCGAGCTCAGTGCCCACGGTGCGACGGACCTGCAGCCACTCGACTTTGACTTTTCCAAGGTGAACACTCACAAGGCGCGCGTCGTATGCATCAACCAGCGTGGTCCGCCGCACTTCCGATTGGGCGTGGCGCTGCTCAAGCGCAAGATGATCTTGATCTATCAGTACCATAACTCAGACAAGTCGTACAAGTTTCTGCGCGAGTTCGCGGTGCAGGAGGTGCCCGAGTCCATGGCGTGGTACCGTAACAAAGTAGTGGTCGGCTTCCGCAAGGACTACTTCTTGCTGAACGACAAGAGCGGAGAGAGTGCGCCGATCAACTCGCCCGGCATCCAGAATCCGCAGGTGTATCCGCTTGTGAAGCTGCTCCCGAAAGAAGAGATCCTGATCTCCGTACTGGACCGCGTCGGCGTGTTCGTGGGCTTTAACGGTGAGCCGCTGCCAAAGACGTCAATCACGTGGTCGCAGTCGCCGATTGCAGTTGAGTACACGGCGCCGTACCTCGTGGGGCTTATCCCGCGCGTCGGCATCGAGATCCACAATGCGCTCGACCAGTCTTTCGTGCAGCTGATCCCGCTCCAGCGCGCGTCGTCGATTTTCGGAAACGGCATGAAGTTCGACATGGACCCACGACCGACAGGCGACCCGGAAGACGTGATTATCGCAGGCGTGCGCGACGGATCCAAGTCCTCAGTCGTCAAGGTGGAGCAGATGCCACTCGACCAGCAGATCGGAGAGCTCCTGGACCGCGGACGCATTGACGAAGCGCAAGACATTGTGCGGAAATCGATCGCGGGCCTGCCCTCGGACAAGCAGCGCAGCAAAATCAAGCGCTTCCAGCGCCAAGCGACCGTCGCGCTTCTTCGCCGCCTCGAGTTTGGATCCGCCGCAGATTACATGTACAAAGCTGCTGTCGAGCCGTGCGAGTACCTTGCATTCTTCCCCGAGTTCCAGTGCGATTCGTTCGCGTACGAGCCGGCGATTTTGAAGCCTGAAGTGCTCCCACGCGGCTCGAGCATGTCGCCAGATATCAAGTCGGTGATCAAGGAGATCCTCGCGACGCAACGGTCGTCGCTCGCGTCGGAAGTCGCACGGTCGGACCCGAACGACCTCATCGCAGCGGCGAACAAGTCGCTGCTGCGCTTCCTTGAGTCGTACAAGAGGCACGTGAAGGACAAGGGGCAGTCGCGGTCGCGCGCCGTCTCTCGCTCGCGCTCCGTGTCGTCGAGCAACTCGTCGCAAGTCGGTGGTCCAAAGGATGCGCGGCGCACAGAAGCGATTGATACGGCGCTCTTCCGCCTATACGTCGCGTTCAAGAAACAGAAAGAGCTACTCGCGCTCATCGAGGAGAACAAGGAAGCCGAGAGCTGCTCGCTCGAGCTCGAATCCTGCGAGGCACTGCTCTTGAAGAACAAACTCTACTATGAAGTCGGTCAGCTGCGTATTATCCAGGGCAAGCACAAGGATGCAGTGGACGTGTACTCGCGCCTGCACTCAGGTGAGTACAAGCAAACGAACGTGCCTCGCAACGCTGTGGAAGCGGCGATCGACGTGCTCGTCGCGGCACCAGAGGATCAGGACAAGTTCATCTACGAGCAGTCGATCTGGATCATGAAGGCGACGACCGCCAAGCAGGCGCTGCGCATCTTCACGGAGCGCAAGCCGCCGCTCTCGTCGAACGACGTTGTCGCTCACTTGCGCGAGCACTCGGACGACCCGTCGATCGTGCAGAAGTACCTCGAGACGCTCGTGAAGAGCGAGCGCGACAATTTCGCGGTCGCGGCTGTCACAAGCTCGATCGAGTCGCTGGGCGTGAACGACAGCTACAGTCACTTCCTGGGTGGCGACGCCGAGGGCGATGACGACGCACAGCTCTCGGAGAACATGTCGGTCGACCCGCACCACACGCGTCTAGCGCTCGAGTACCTCGACGAAGTGCTGAAGCTCGTGAGCGCTGGTGAGATGCCGTCCAAGTCGCATCCTGGCAAGGAACCTGGCTCGTTGGGTGATGCGCGCAAGCGGTTGCTCAAGTTCCTAAAGTCTGGTTCGTCACGATATGACGTGATGCCTCTGGTGGCGAAGATCAAGGGCACCGTGCTCTACAACGAGCTGGTGATCCTCTGCGGCCGCGGCGGGCTCCACGAAGACGCGATCCAGTGCCTCGTGTACGAGCTGAACGACCTGAAGGGAGCCGAGAGCTACTCTGCAAAGTACGGCGCAAGTGGCGCGCACCGGTCGTCGTCCTCTGGCGCGAACGGTAGTGGGAAAATGAAGAAAACCGAGGGCAACGAAGCGCTGGTGCAGCTGCTGAAGCTCTGCTTCAACCCGCCGGACGAGTCGAAGAAAGCCGCGTTCACGGACTTTGCGTTCCAGCTGCTCAGTCGCCATGGCAAGACCATGGACGGCAAGGCCGTGCTGGAGATCATCCCGGCGAACACGCCGCTGAACAAGCTCGTGGAGTACTTTAGCCAGGTGCTCCCCAACAGCGCGCACAATGTGCGGGAGATGCGCATCGCCAAGAGTTTGTCGAATATTTACAACCTGCAGGTACAATGCACGCGCGTGGACAAGCTGAACGCAAGCGTCGAGATCGACCCGAACACGCTCTGCTTCTCGTGCAAGAAGCGCATCGGCGATATCGTCTTCGCGGTCTACCCGAACGGCAACGTCGTGCACTACAACTGCACGAACGGCAAGCTTGACGTCTGTCCAGTCACGGGCGAAAGGTTTTCGTAAATGCGGTAGGTAGGAAAGGTACGCAGGTACAGTCGTCCCCTGCCTGCCTCGCTTCTCAGCCAACCATTCCATCATATAAAAAAATTCAATGTCTTTTGTCAACAAAGAGCCTGTGAATGCAAACAAAACACACCTACCTACCTAGCTACCTATATGCAGGATGCAAAGCACCGAGTGACTGAATGCGCTTTGTGCTTAGCGCCGACGAGTCGCCTTTGGCTCGGGCGAGTTCATGTAGTTCTGGCACGAGTCCCGGAAGTCCTGGCCGAGCTGGATGCGCTCGGCGTCGGAGAATGTGTCGCAGACCATCAGGTGGCTGTCGATGCTCTCTCTCGTTTTCACGAGGAAGATGTGCGGGCACGCCGAGACCGGGTAGGGCATCTCGCCGGCCACGTAGTCAGCGAACGTTAGCAGCTTGTTGTGCTTGTACGAGAACACTTTGCCCGCCTCAAGCCTCCCCGTGGGCGTCCAGTCGGACCTCTCCTCCATGTGCACGCTCCGGATCACGCAGACCTCCTTGCCCTTGAGATGAGGGCAGAGGCGCTTCTGGATCAGACGCCGCAGCCGCAGGTGCGCGAGTCGGTGCGCCGGTTTCTTGCGCTTCGGGTTCCTGCTCTTCGCGGTCGACGTGGACGACGTGGTCGACGAAGTGGAGGACGCGGCCCCCGAGTTGGTGGTGGTCGTGGTTCGCTGTGGGGAGAAAGGCGGCGAGGACGACCTCAATGGCGATAGGAAGTTGACGCGAGACGGCGGCGTCTTGCTCGGCACGCCCCGCTGCGTCGACTTTGACGGTGTGTTCAGAGCATTCTGTGAAATGAAGATTAAAAAAAAGAGAGACGTATTGTAAGGCACCCCTATTGTTGATGAGAGAACAAGCGATGAGAGTACATACAGTGTTGGGATCCCTCTGCTCCTTGTCGCGGTTCTGCTGGTACTGCATTCCTGCTGCTGCCCCTGCTGCTGAAGCTCCGGCCCCGCTCGACGGCGGTGCAGTCGAGAGTGAGATCATGTCTTGCAGGCGCTGCCACGACACGTGCGTGTAGCACTTGCTCATCGCCGTCTGCAGCACGTTCTCGTCCGACTCGCGCTGCTCGATCGCGAGCTTCTCGGCCAGTTTGTAGACGCTCGCGGCGCCGCCTCTGTTCGTGCTCAGGTCAAACCGGAAAAGCTCGTACGCCTTGAGCGCATTCTCGCGCGTCAAATACGTTCCGATCGGCACCGACTGCTCCTTGATGTTCACGTTGCAGAGCCACTTCTTGTTCGCGCCACCGGTTTCGCTATCGACTTCTTGGAGGCCCGGGATGCTCGCGTGTCTGTCAAATTCTAACGAGCCGTAGGTTTGCTGCGCTGGGTCGGCGTCTACGGTTTCCACACTGTCGACGCGCTCACTCAAGCGCTAGTGGAGCATCACATCACATGACACGTAGACAATTACACACTTGTTGGTTCATAGCAGGCGTCGCCACAGGTGCACTCGCTTATACGTGTATCTCACCTGAAGCTCCTGATGCTGCTCCGGTGTGCGCGCGACGAGCAGGAGCTGTGCGATCTCCTGGCAGAACGCCTTTTTTGTGCCGTACTGGTACGTGTTGAGCCTATGCACGACTGTGAGGCAGTGCTGCTTGAAGCGGTCGATGCGCACGAGCTGCTGTGGAGTCTTCTCGGGAATGTCAGCTGCGGTAGTAGGCGTGAGAGGAGGAGAAGGAAGAGTGGGTGCCGCTTGCGCGCTCTCGACAGCAGCGGAGGGCGGCGATGAAGACGGCGACGCCGCAGGAGAAGAGGGCAGCGCATCCGCAGCAGCAGCAGGAACAGGAGCTTCTGCTGTTGTTGCGGATTCACTCGGAGCAGCCTTGGCGGGAGCTCTCGACCGCGACACCGACTGCTTCTTCATCTTCTTGCTCACGGGCGGCTGCGGTGGCGGCGCCTGCGGGCGGAGCAGCTTGAGCACGGGCGAGAACTCGCGCCGGAGCTGCTCGTTCAGAGCCACGATCTCCATAGCGTTTCTTTCAAATCTCGAAATGATGGCATGGAAATGGTAAATGGAACAGATCTTTTGAATTTATGTGAAAATGACAAATCTTTTGAATTTATATGACTGCTTACTTCAGGATTAATTTGGGGAGTTTTGTCTGTATTTTAGCATGTTCGTAGAATACTGTTTAAAATGATATGGGTACATTTGCAAAAGTGTTGATGGGGATAGATGGCTACAGTTTGTATGGTCTGGGTCTTGTCTTGCCATATGCATCAATTGCCCAGGTGTCTCTGGATGACAGTATATCCCGCTTGCTTTCATTCGTTCACTCCTACCTACGAGTCGGTGTTGAGACAGAGCGCGACGCCCTGCAGCACCCAGTGGCTCGCGTGCTCATGGGAGAAGAGGTCGGCTTCAAAGACGAGCCCGACGCCCATCGTATTGCGTCGCGATTGTGTCACATACACGGGCGTCCGGAACGTGTTCTGCAGCTTCAAGCGGTTCGCCTCGATTGGGATCACCTGCAGGATCGGGAGCTCTTCGATGAGCTTCTTCGGGTGCTGCGCTGCCAGGCAGCTTTTCGCGAGGTCCCACGATGCACCTTCGAGGTACAGCCCGCTCACGTAGCAGCCCATCTCGAGTTTCTCGTCAATCTGGCTGACGTCAGTGTATATCGTCACTTTCGTGTACAGCGTCGACTTGTCGAGCGGCCAGTTCTTGGCTCGACACGTCGCCTGCACCATCGCAGTGAGGTACGACTCGGGAATGCCCAGCCCCGAGAGCCACATCACTTTCGGGTCACCGTGCTCGGTCCAGTTCATGTACTGCGAGTAGCGTAACATGAAATGCTCCATCCAGCTTCCCAAGGGCTTCTCAGTCTTTGGACACAGCGATCGCCACATGTTTGGCAAGAAGCCGTCGTAGAGCGCATTCCCCACTGCATCGAGCTCGTCGCTCATGCCGATCTCACCGATCAACGCCTTCTGCAGGTCGCTCAGAGACGACGTCATCTTTGCAGTGAGCATGTTCCACCGGTCGAGCTCCTGGAGAAGCACCACTTGCGTGGGCGTCGGCGTGCCGCCAAGTCGTTTTCGAATCAAATCAACATCGACTTGCTCGGGCACCTTGGACTGGATGTCGCTCGCCACGTTGCCAATATACTCTTCGCGCGAGATCCCTGCTCCAGATTGCGCTGACCGCGGCTGCAAACTGATCAGGTCCCTCCAAACCGACTTGCTCATGTTGGTGTAGTACCCGATCTCGGCGTTCGGGTGCAGCCCAAACACTGCGGGGCTGTTGGTGAGCGGCAG
Organism: Globisporangium irregulare; assembly: GCA_038051095.1. Taxonomy (NCBI): domain Eukaryota; phylum Oomycota; class Peronosporomycetes; order Pythiales; family Pythiaceae; genus Globisporangium; species Globisporangium irregulare. Next base: position 76,150 of record JALBZZ010000009.1, read on the forward strand.
CGTCTCGACCGTTTGCAGGTACACTTCCAAGTCGCCCTTCGCAGCGGGCACACAATAGTCAAAACCGGACTGGCTGAAATAGAACGTCTGACAGTCGTCAAAGAGGAAGTCGCCCATGTACTCGGACAAGTATGTCGTGAGGATGCGGCGATCGTAGTCGTCACTGACGCGACCGCCGTACATCGCGTCGCCGATGAGGTACTTGAGCGACCCCCAGGGTAGCTGCTCGTCGCCATCGACATACGCCTTGTACAGATACAGACTCAACAACTTTCGCGAGATGTTGAAGTCCGACTCGTTGAAATCGTAGCTCACATTCCAGCCGATCTTACCGTATTTCCGACGCTCGAGCACTACTGCGTGCAGAAAGCAGAGCACGTACACCACGCTCCGAAACGCTTCGTGCGGACACTCTTCAAGCATGGACTGGTCCAGCTTCGAGTACAGGCTTCGCATGTTTTGCTTGAGTCCATCGGGTGGCTCAGTCACGACTTTCAGGGATCGCTGTAAAATGCCGAGTGGGAACCGATCCGTGGGCTCCGTGGTCAACCAGAGACGGAAGTCTTTGTGCGGTTTGTGCATCGCGAGCAGCATCTTCTCGAGCGTGCGCAACCAACTCGCGAGCAAGTGGCAGTTCTGCAGCAGCACCCAGTGGCCGCGCGTGTATCCTGCCTCGAGCATTTGCTCAGCGAGCGGTCCCTGACCCTGTCCGAGCGCCAAAAACTTGAAGCGATGACCCGAGAACCCCAGCTCTTCGCCGAGAGTCTGGATATCGCTCTGTGGATCAGCTCCGGGACTCAAGATGCACACGATCGGGGACGTCGCAGCGCTCTGGCTGTAAATCCGAGCGTAGTCCAGCACGGGAGGCTGCACGTACTTCTCGCTCATCACACTGATCACGAAGAGCTTCATCGCATTGTAGACGCGGTCTTGGCGGAAACAGCGGAAGACCAGTAGCTTCTGCAGACTCGAGAGTTTGTCCGAATACCCGCAGGGCAACGCGCTCGCCTCCGGTGCCTCGAGGTCGTACCACTTCTTCCACTCGCCCATGTTGCCAGTAAAATCCTGCAGCAGCGTGCTGAAGCTCTCGTTGAGTTTGCTCAGACACAAGAGATCTTTCCACCCTGCCATGGACATCCACGTGAGTGACTCTGGCTTGTGCTGCGACGCAGCGTCGAGCGACGTGTCACCTTTCAAAAAGAAATCGAGCTCGGCGCGGTTGAGCTCGCCTGCAGACGTCATGATCATGCACGTCATCTGAAACGAGAACATGAGCTTGTGCCGCTCAAAGATGCCTGTGCACGTGTAGTCATACATCATCTCAGTGATCGACTGGATCATGAACCGCAGCCGCTTCTCCAACACGACGTCGCGTTTCGCATTGTCGAGCGAGTTGTGGAACACATTCAGGAACGACGCGAGCGAGATCTCGTACATCTTCATAATCGTCGAGAGCACCGACATGGCAAAGTACATGATCGAGCCGCGGACAGCCACAGGCGTGTACACTGCGCGTGCTTTCGTGATCTCATCTTTCGTGAAGCTTGAGAGCTCGAGCTTCGTGCCAATCTCTGTCGCCTTGTTCTTCGTCTCATCCAGCGTGGCGATAAGCTCTTCGTTGTCCAAAATATTGCCGGTGCTGTTCGAGAGTTCTCGCAGCAACGTGTCTTCCAACTCGACGATCATCTGCGTGTTCTCCGACATTTCGGTCACCAAGTCTCGATATTGCTCTTCAAGATCAGGTCGCTCGTGACCGACGACAACGTTCAGCAGTTGGTTCGCGAGCCCACCTTGCGTGACGCTGTAGTTCACGATCATCGTCTTGCCCATGACCTCGGGTGAGTAGTGCGGGTTCGCGAGCTTCGACGTGAAGTACAGCCGGAAGTTCGGATCCCACTCGACATTCTTGTCGCCTAGTTTGATGAACCGCTGTGAGCCTTCCATGAACGTGCTCTTCTCGAGCACTGGGTCGAGAATCGGGTCGAGTTCTTCATCGACACTCTCAAACAAGAACGGATTGCCAAACTGGATCGCGAGCTCCAGGTGCTTCATAAAATCCGAGTCGCTCAGCGTCTTGATCGTCAAGTTGTTCTTCTCTTCTTTTTTCTTGATCCAGTTCACTGCCTGCTGCTGCGGGTCGATACACAGCGGGAATCGACTCGCTTTCGTCGTCAGGATACCGTTTTGCACCGAGTGCTCGTCTGCGGGGAGTCCCTCGGACACCCACTTCTGCATGGTCGAGTCGTTCGTGAGCGAGCTCTCGAGGCGGAAAGGATCAGTCACAGGGAGCTGCCTCGAGGCGATGTCGCTGTAGAAGTCCTGGTAGATCAGCTGCGTGCGGTAGTCAAAGCTGAACGCGCCAGCATAACTCAGGAAACTCGCAGTCAGCAAGCAATCGCCAATGAGTCGCTCGCCCTGCAGGTTCAGATTGTCGACGTCTTTTGTCCAGCGACCTTTCTCGGACGCGAGTCCCGCGAGCAGCTTGCTCGCCGCAGCGAGCCGCTTCTGCATCTGGTCAGCCTGGGTTTTCAGACCCTGCAGCTCCGAGTTTGCCTCTTGAAATTGCTTGGAGAGTGTGTCCAGTTCGGTCTTGAGGCGATGCAGCGTCTCAGTCAAATCCGCGAGCTCCTGCTCTTTCACAGCCTGCTCTTTTTCCATCGCCTTGACCTTCTGCTTAAGCGGCTCGACGTTCTTTGCGACATCGTAGTATTTCACAATCGCAACCAGCCAGATGAGTAGCCCCGCGCCTGCTTTCGAGATCGACTTCATGTTTTCCACGTTGAGGTCCGGGTTCTTAAAGAACGTCTTGATCTTCGTGATCATCTTGGACGAGATCTTGTCCTTCTCGTACTCCTTGAGCAAGCCCAGCAAGTTCGGGTTGCTCAGCATCACCTTTGCGCCTTTCCAATCAAGATCGAGCTCTTGGCCCGTAGGCTTCAGGATGAGCACACACATGCACACCGACATGACAAGTGGTGGGGGTGATGCGAAGGACTTGATCTCAGTTAGATCGGCTTTCGACAGGTCCTGCAGCGCAGACGCAGCGGCTTCAACAGCTGGGAGCGCCTCTAAGAGCGCAATGTCGGCTTCTTCTTTCTCTTTCGCGATGAGCACGGATGCCTTCTCGCACGAGATCTGTGTTGCCGCCGCCACTTCCTGTTGCTTTGTCGCGACGCTCGACTTCTCTTCGATCGTCTTGATGAGCGCTTCGCATGCAAGCGTCTTCTCGTCGACGATGATCTTCTTCTCGCTCAGCTCGGCTTGCATTCGGTCAACCGCCTGGGACGCCTCGTTGAGCTTCGTGAGGCCGCCTTTCAGGCGCGAGATGCCCGCGCTCACTTTTTGGTTGTTCTCTTTCAGTTGCAGTCGGTAGTTCGAGATCAGATCCAGGTAGTTCTTTGGCGTCACATAGTAGTACCGACGTAGCTCTTCTGCGAATTGGTGTGCGACTGTGACAACACGCAAGTGTGCATGCACCAAGTGGTTGGTCACCTGAGCTCGGAAATCTTCGCGGATCGTCTCTTCGGCGAGGAAATACTGCGCGACATTGCGCAGTGCATCCTCAGGCCATGGGAAGAACCAGTCAATGACCGTCGCGGACACAAGCCCGGGGAAATTACGGCACCGTGTGCGCAAGGTGCTCCCCGAGGGCGACATCGCCAAGATCACGTGCAGGTTCTGGCAGCAGCGGTTGATGTAGAACTTCCAGCAGTTCTCGCTGGTCTCGACGAGCCCCGCCGCCTTGACTTCGTCGCGCACCATGGACGAGAGCCCATCTTTCTCGTCCTGCTCAAAGAGCGCAGGCACCATACCAGTCGTGAGCATGTTGTTGATAAATTCGAGAAAGCCCTCTTCAACCGCATGCGCGTCTGTGAACAGGAACACCACTTTGTTCTTTCCCAGCTTCCGGTAGAGATCCTTGAGGTTCTCTCGAAACTCGTTCTCGCCATAGCCGCGCGTGAGGAAGATTTCAAAGAGGTCAAAGCCAGCGGTGAACGCTGCAAGTCGCGACAGACTCTGTTTGCCGCTCCCGCCGACACCGATTAAAAGCGCGTGGCCCAACGGATTGCGGATGATGCGCAGGATGCGTGAGAGATGCTCGAGCGCCATCTCAAAGAGCACGAGCGCCATGGGCTTGTTGTCGAGATTGTACGTCTCCAGGGCTTCGTCAAAGATGCTGCGGATGCGCTTGTACGAGTCCATGTCCTGGTACAGCCGCGGATCTTCCGTCGATTGGTCCGTGATGCGACCAATGCAGTCCGCGTAGTCGCCAAAGATGATCGGGTCTGCCATTGCATACTCTGCTTCCGAGGCAAAAGTCTCCTTGATGATAGTACCAATTGCACCATCGCACACGCCATTATCCGCTTCGCTTGTGAGTCGATCACAAAAGATCCGTTTGATCTCGTTCCTCCAGAGACGCACCACGCCCTGGGCCTTGTCGAACTTGTCGGGCGTCGCCATGCAGATACCTTCACATACTCGGCCCAGGTCTCGCAGGTTGAAGATGTAGTGGAACTTGGACGGCGTCGGTGGGAGCTTCTCGACCACAAACTCAAAGAACCGTAGCAATGCTTCCGTCATCTTTGTGCCCTTGTCTTTCACATCTTCGTTGAAATCCCGCAAGTATGTCGTGACGATCGAGCCGTAGATCTGCTTCAGCACTTCCTTCGTCGGCGGTGTGAGGTTGTACACGTTGAATTGCGCGACAAAGCGAGGATCAACTTGGTTCCGACCTCCACCAGGAGGTCCCATGGCGCCAACGAACAGGAGATCCTTCAGAATTCTCAAGTCCAGTTCCTTCCCACGGTCGTAGATGCTTCCTCGACTCATCACAAAGTGCAGCAGCGCAATTGGCTGTTGCGTGCCGTAGAGGTCGACCTTGGGCATGTTCAGGTCGTCGATAAAGATGACAAGCTTCTTGCCTGCAGGAGGGCCGTAGATCTTGCCTGAGCGCTTGTCCACGTTCGCCTGGAGGTTCGTCTGCACGTCCAAACTGCTCGTGCGACTCGAAAAGTTCAGGTTCAAAGTCGAGCACGTCTGCTGGTCCAGGTCCTTGAGGTAGCTCTGGATCGTCACGGTCTTTGCCGTTCCACTCTCGCCAACAAAGAGGATCGGCTTTTCGGTTTTCATGCAACTCGACAGGATGAAGCTGTAGAGAACCGAGTCGGTCGTGGGCACAAACACGTGCGAGAAGTTGAACGGCGCAGGCTCGACGTAGGGCACCACTCGGGACTCCCACGCTTGCCACTTGTGGCTCTCGACATTGTAGAAATTCTGGTACAAACTCGTCGTTGGCAGTGAGCACTCGGCGATCTTCTTGATGAACTCGTCGAAGCGAGGACGGCTGCTCCCCAACAAAGCAGCGCCGAGTGACCAGACCATGCTGAACACAAAGATGCCTTCAATGTCGCTGCGGTCGCTTGTCGGGTCGAGCCCTTCGGTCGGAAGGAACGAGTCGAGCGCGTTCGCAAGCTGCTTGCACATCTCCATCTTGCTGATCGGGATCACCTGCTGGCACTTGGCGACGATCTCGTCCTTGTTGAACACGCCTTCGAGGATGAAGTCGATGCTCTTCGGTACGTACTTGTCAAACAGGTCAAGCAAAAGTGCGCGTTCGAGCGGTGGCGGCGGCGCGATCGCAGCAGCCTCTCCTGCTCCACCAGCGATCGCGGCGCTCAGAGGGTATTTTTTCTTTAGCCAGCGCTCGTAGTATGGTCGGTAGCCTAAGTTCTTCGGATCGACCCAGACCATGCCGCAGCGACTGATGGTCGCAGGGGACGCGTATTGCAAGTCGAAAGTCTCGCAGATCATCGAGCAGTGGCTCTGCAGGCGAATACGCTCGCCGTTCGGCAGTGTGAGTAGCTTGTTGTCATCCATGACACTGTTCATGTTCTCGACCCAGACTGCATCCACGTCGCCATCGTAGATGAGCCATCGCTTCTCGTTCTCTCTTCCTTGGGGGAGAGGCTGGTTCAGCTCGCGAAACAGTTTCGAGAGCACGCCGTCTGTCCAGTCGCGCGTGACGGGGTCCATTGTGCCGTAGAGCTCCGCGATCGGCTGCGCCTTTGGGTTCAACACAAAGATCTTCACGACTTCATCGAGCGCTGCTTTCGACGCGGTCGCGAGCGTGTTGAGCACCAGCGTCTTGCCGCCGCCCGTGGGGCCAACGATCATCGTCGTGTGACGCACCAGCATGGTCTCGTACATCTGGATGATCTTGTCGACCTGCTCGCTGTACACTTTTGTGTCCATCGTGATGTACTCGCCCGCCTCCAGCTCTTTCTCAATCGCGTCATTCAGCGCCGCGTACCCGACGCGGGGACAGTTCAATCCCGGAAACAGGTCGTTGATGAGTCCGTGGAAGAGCGGCACATCTTCAAACACAAATTTGGGCATGTTACTGTCTCGAAGCGCGCGCATGAGCACGAGGTCCTCGCTCATGGAGCTGTACTCTCGCTTGAGCGAACCCGCCATCACGAGCACACTCTTGAGCGCTCGGAGACCGAAATCGTAGTGGTACTGCTTGGAGAGCTGCTCGCGCGAGAGTTTGTAGAGCACAGTCATTTTTTTTGCGAGTGCAACAGCATTCTCAAAGCCTTCTGAGAACAGCATGATCTGGCAAATCTGCAGCAAGTCCGGCACGATCATCGTCACGGGGCGAAACAGTGCCTTGAGGTTGTCCGGGAGCTCGGTTCGCCCCGCATAGCCTGGGTTCATTGTGATGAAGAAGCCGCACGTCGCGAAACCCGCAGTGCGGTGGATCGCGATTTCAGTCCCAAAGCCAATGTCGCACGTCGGTTTGTCGTAGTTGAGCGCATTCTGAATCGCACGAAGCTGCGCAGAGACCACAGAGAGCACTTCAATGTTGATGCGATTGAACTCATCAAAGCATCCCCACGCGCCGACCTGCACCAAGCCTGAGAAGATGCTACCCATTGCCTTGTAGTCGAGACCTTCGCCGCAGTTGATCACGTAGCAAGGCAGCGCGAGCGACTTTGCCAAATCTTTCACAGTCTCGGTCTTACCTGTACCTGCCGGGCCAGCAGGAGATCCGCCAAGCTTGAACGTGAGTGCCTGGGTGAGCGTCATGTAGCATCGGTCGGTCAATGGTGTGATCACCAACCGCCCGTTCAGTCCCATGTACTCGTAGCCGTAGCGAAAGTTTCCCGTGCACTGACTGATCACGACGTCGTCGACATCTTTCTTCCAGTAGAAGCGCAACTGCGACTCCCACGCAAACTCCTTCTCGTGGAGAATGCTGTCGCGAACGAATGAGTCGACAATGTCGCGCGCGTGGACGTCGATGATCAGCAGCGTGTTCACTTTCTTGCGTGTCAGTTTGTCCAGCGGCTCGCGCACACGCCGCACGAGCTCATTCAGCTGAATCGTCAGCTTCACTTCGAGCTCTTTCATTGCGTACTTGTTCCCCGCTTTCACGCGTCGGAACACGTCCTCGACCTCCCAGGTCCACCAGATCTGGCTGCCCACGAGCCCAACCATGCCCATGACCTCTTCGAGCCACTTGGTCCGGTCTATGCGCGCGTACTGGAACACTCCTTCTTTCGCGATGCGCTGGAGCGTGGCACGCATTTCGTCTTCCACACCCGTCATCCATGTCTCGACAGGTCCTTCGACATTCGAGAACGTGCGGAACGTGAACCCTTCGCCCTCGGAACTCTCCATGGCACTCACATTCTTGTTATTGCGCACAAACGTGAGCAGCTTGACATTGTCAAAGAGCTTGAGCATGTGTACCTGGATCGACGTTGGATCCGAAGAGCCGAGCACACTGAGCAGCTCGTCATCTGAGATGAAGAAGAACCGAGGAAACGAGTTGCGCTTCGTGTCGAGGTAGTCGCTCAGCGACTTCTGGCACTTGTCGAGGCGCTCAGAGAGACTCTGCAGGGTCTCCACGCGGTTCTCGGCTGTGCACGCGTCGACTGCGTTCGCGTTCTTGTACGTCGCAGCCATGATCGTTTTCCACGCTTTGTCGATCGCGTCAAACTTCTTCGCCTCTTCGGGAAGCTGCTGACGGATATCCTCCGCGCCGACAAAGATGCTCTCCAGGTACATCCACTTGCGCTGCACGACAAACCAGATGTCTAGGCACTCGTTCACGACGCTGAGCCTCTTCTCCCACTTGCGCACGCGCTCAGCGAAGCTCGAGATGAACCGCGATCCCGACATCGTCTGCAGGTTCAGCATGTGGTCTTCAAGCGTGATCTTGAGTTCATCCGCGGCTCGGAGCACCCAGCCGCGGTCCGTGCCGTTCTTCTTGTATTTGACAAGCTCGAGAACTGCTTTCGCCCACGAGTCCTCGATTTTCAGGATTTCCTGCTCGATCTTCTGCTCCTGCATGGCGGCGTTCACGATCTCGCCGATCTCTGCAGAGAAACGGTGCAGCTTCATCGCAAACAGGTTGCCCAGCGTAAACGTCTTCAAGTTCATCTCAAAGCGCACTTTCGTTACTGCCATCAACTCTTCCCAGTGGCGCGGCTTCATCGCGTCGTTCTTCAAACTCTGGATCAATGGAATACTGTCCTTGAACGCGACGATCTGCTTCTCGACTTCAATGAAAGTCGACATGGCTTTCAGCTCTTTCGGGAACTTGCGGCACTTCTTCTCGAGCTCGTCGATGCCTTTGTTCATCGCTGGCACATCTAGTTCGACCCAGAGCATGCCAGCCAAGTTGCTGATGAATTCTTTCTCCTCAGTGTACAGCGAATAGATCTGGTTCTGCTTTTCCAGCGCTTCTTGGAGTTCTTGGAGCTCTGGGTACGATGTGATCGAGAGCGCGAACAGGTTCTCTGCGTTTGCGAGTTGCTGCCGTTTCGTCTTGAACATCGTCAATCGTTTCTGGAAATCCGATAGAAAGTCTAGCCCCACGTCAAGGTCAGACGCACTCGTCGCTGGACCGCCGTCGTAGTACTCTTTCTTCATCTGCTTGCATTCTTCCGCAAACGAGATCGCGTCTTGCTTCGTCACGCCTCGGAACTGGTCTTTCACTTTCACGAGTCGCAGGTCTTTCGTCTTTGACGAGATGAACAGCTCTCGCCACCGCTTCTCAAGCGAAAAAGCTCGCTCTGCCTCAACTTGCTCGACAGGAATCCCGTACGTTTGCAGCGTCCGATAGCGCTCCATGATGTCCACGTACTCCAACTCGACCTCCATGCTCATGTCGCCAATGCTTGCGACGACATTGAGTACTTTCTTGAGTGATTCCAAGTCTTCTGGGGTCGCCTCGAGCTCGTTCTCCAGCTGGTCCATGGACAAACTGATCGTCAGCAGCTTCTTGTTGGATAGATCGTACAGGATCTTCCCGTAGTCGTCTTTCCACATCTCGGCTTGCTTGGCGATCGCGATCGCGACGGGGAGACAGTTGATCTGCAGGAAATCCGTGTCTTTTTCCGTCGGCTGGTTGCGAACAGACTCAGCTAAGCGCGTGTACTGCGCCATGCGCGTGTCAAAGTACACGCACGGCGGCTTCTTGTCTGCGAGTTTCTCCAGTGCGCTGCGTCGCTTCGTGTTCCACAAGTTATACACTGTGTCATAGCGCCGCCAGCTGTCCAAGTACCTGTTCACAATGTTGAACACCTTGTGGATCTCCTGGTTTAGCGACAACGTCATCTTGATCACGTACGGGTTCTGCGAGATGTCCGAGTAGAACGTGAACGTGATAGGCTCTTCGTCTTCGCTCACGATCAACGGCTCGGTCTCGCGACACGTGCCGTGCATCCACCGAATAAATGCCTTCGCGCTCTCGACAATGTGTTTCACTGATTTGCTTAGATATTTATACATGTCTGAGAGCGATGGCGTGACGACAATGTCCTTGCCATTCATCGTCGCTTTCACTTTGCAGAGCGGTGGACGCTTCAGTTTGCTCACTTCTTCCGATCGATTCCGGTTGCCACCGCTGAGGCCGCTTCCCGTGGACATGCCCATGACGTTGCTTGCACTGCTGAGATCTTTTGTGTGCACATTCAAGAGCGCCTGGAACGTTGTCATGGACGAGATGATCATCTTCGTGATCGCATTGAAGATGCGGCGCTCCCAGTACATGTAGTACGTCGCCATCTTTGGGCTTGTGCCGGTGTTCACGCCCGCGACAATTTCTTCCACTTTGATCAGCAGCGGACCGATCGAGCGGTAGCTCTGCACCAGCTCTTCAATGCGCTGCATGCGATTCCGTTCGACGAGCTCATAGAATTCCCCCACTTCCGTCACGATGCCCTCTTCAAAATCATCGATCTTGATCAGCAGCGTGCTCTCAATTCCCAACACGATTTCTTCTACCATCTTGCTGCTTTTGTGGATCTGGCTGACGAGATTCGCAAATTGGTTAAGGGATTTGTTACAGTTCTCGATGAAGCTCATGACGCGCTGCGAGTTCCAGTTCAGCGGCGAGAACCCAACTCGAAGTACGTCTTCGAGATCTTTCAGTTGGGTTTTCAGCAGGTGCGTTTCCACGGGCGTGAGCTCAGCGAGCAGCGTATCGTACTGCCGAAGCATCAGAGTGAGCTCTTGCACGTACTGATGGTACTTGTCTTCTTGTAGCGTCACGTTCAGCGCCTCTTCTGGGATCTCGAACCCGAGGCGATCGAGGAACTTGGCTTCTTTGATAATCAGTGTCAGCTCAGGCGCAAAATTCGAGTAGTATGGAGGCGGTGGGAGTTTGTAGGTCATCACGCCAGTGTCAGATTTACCCGCCTCGATGAGCTTTGGTCCAAGGATCGACTGCTTAAGACACTCGTTCGTCAACGCTGGAACTTTGTCTCGCCAGTCCTTGTGCAGCTGCTTGATGTACGCGTCGACTGCTCTGGCAAACACCAGGTACTTCTCCTTAACTTCCTCGCCAAGAGGGCTCTTCAAGAGATCGTTCATCGCACGAAAGCGCAAGATCGGCTTCTTTGCGCGCAAGTACAGCGCTCGAGCCCAGCTGATTGCACCAGCGACTGGCGGGTGGTTGCGGAACACGGGCGGTCTGTGTTTGTACTTCTGGAACTGTTCGTCCAGCTTCTCGAGCTCTTTCGTGTACTGCATCAGGATGTCCTTATACTTCTCCATCATCTGTTTGTTGATGGACTCGCGCGACTGGATATTCTGGAAGTTTTGCAGCAAGTCGAACGCACCTTCCGCGGAGCGAAGCTTCTGGAACGACGTGTCGATGAACTTGCGCGTCATGTTCTCGATTTCACACACCTTGTCGCGGAACTGCACCATGACGCTCTCCCAACTGGTCTTGTACCCGCGGTCAAAGATCTTGAACGGGACGCTCTCGAAAGGCGCGATTAGACTGTCGACGCGCGCAATCACTTCGTCAATGCCCTGCGAGTCACCCGTGACAGATTTGAGCTCGGGTCCCAAAAACTTGTTGAACTGGTCCAGCACAGTCGCGACTTCCTGTAGGTTCTCGCAGATCTTCGCCATGTAGTTGGTCTGTTCGAAAAGGCGCTTCCTGTCAAACTCCCAGCGGTGGTCTGTGCCGCTCGCCTCTATGCGCTCCCGCACTTTCATGTACGTCGAGTGCCACAGCTCGAGCACCATTTTCGCCTCTTCGATCGCGTGGAGCGCGTTCTCGGGGCTCTTGCGTAAGATCGTGTGGATATTGATCTCGACTGCGACTTTGTCGGCGATTTCAGACGCGATTCGCTCCATGAGCGGCACCATGCGCTCGTCCGTGTTGTAGTGACGAGAGATGATCCACACCATGCGGATCGCGTTCATCATCGACGGAAGCGTGTCTGCGATGGTCGTGAACGAGCCGCTAGCAATATTTTTGAAATGGCGTTCCAGTGTGGTGAGGAACTTGACGTTGTCCTTTGCCTCGATGTAGAGCTTGCTCAGCTCCGAGAAGTGATACTTGAACGTGAGTAGCATGCTCGCCTCGACAAGCTCGAGGAGCTTGAGCATCTTTTGCACGCTCGCCATGTTGATCTGCTCATAGATTGTACTCAGTGTCGCGTTTCGCTCGCGCCAAAATTCGATTTCTGCGAGTGGCCCCTTGCGCTTTGGCATCTTGCGCGTCTCTTGGTCGACGACACTCGCTACGCTCTTGGACCAGTCCTCAAGCGCTTGCTCGAGGGTGTTGATCAGCTCGTAGTCATCCAAGTGCGACTCGGGCTTGGTGATCACAACGTCGGGGATGTTGAGGTGGATGTCGCCCTGGATCTGCTGGATCGCGTTCGTGATTTGCGACGAGAACTTTACCAGGTTGCTCTTGAATTCATTGCGTACAGCATCGATCACCTTCAGCGCTTGGTGAAGCGCCACACCTCCATTGACAGCACTTGGGTCGTCCATATCACCTGCATTACTATTGCTGCTATTGTTGTTGTTGTTATCATGCGACAACTGAGGGTCCAGCAACGGCATGAACACGTGGGAGATAATGCCCTCCAGGTTTGATAACAGGTCTCCCGTTGAGCAGCCAATCTCAACATTCGCGTGATGGATTCTCTCGTGGGCGTCGCTCGCGCTCAATTGGATCGTGATCGGTCCTGCAGCGACTTTGATGAGAAAGACGCTCGTCACGTCCATTGAGTCGGACGGCAGGATATTCATGTACACGTTGCAGACCTGCTTCACCTCGACTCGCGTGCGCTTGGTGATCTTTTTCACCTTTCCGACTGTCTGTTGCGGCGCGACAGCCTCAAGAAAGAGCTGCTCGTCGGTCAGCTCTGCAGGAGCAGCAGCTCCATCCACTGCATCCGTTGTTGCTGCTGCTGAATCTACGGGGACGCATCGTTTGCACACACAACGCAGATGAGCACAGTCAACCTCACAAGTACGATACGAACTTTAGCATTATCAGTAAAAAAAATACAAACATTTACCTGGTGCCTTTTCCTCACGCACGACCTCGACTTCTTCCTCCACATCCTCTGTTCGTATGCCAAATACACGATCAGGACACTAACTAAACCATTCTCGAAACGATGAGACCCATGGCGTGCAACGCACCTTCAACCTCGTACTCTTCGTGCGAGAGGTAGAAGAACAGAATGCTCCCTGCTTCTGTGTCAGGCTGGAAGAAGCTTTTAAGGGTGTCGCCCGGAGCTGCACCAATATTCAGCGTCTAGTCATGAGCAGAAGTACACAGCAGTACGTCAGCTATCGTGAAAAGTGTGCTCTTTCCCAAGCATATACACACACGCACACACACCTCAGCTTGGTTTCCAGCACTGCGGAAGCTCGCGCGACGAGGCTTTGACGTCAGAATCGCGTCAAACACATCGCGGTCGACATCCAGCGCGCGCGTCACGAGGCGCCGCAACCACTTGAGGCTCGGCTCGTCCATGCTTCTGCAGACACACAGAAGACGCTCGCTCACTCACTCTTCGTAGCTCTCGACGACTCTCTCGCGCAGGCGCCGCCCCACGTTATGTTCCAGATAGCTTCAAGTGGTGGCACGCACATATCCATTGCGGCGCTGCTGACGTTGCTGGTCTCGAACAGGCGCGACGCTTCGGTGCTTCTTGGGTCAGGCAGGGTACACTGTACCCCATCAATCACAAGTGTAGGCTGTGTGATATGGAGAGAGCTGACTGACCAGCTGTTGCGTCAGCGCTGCGAGCTCATAGCTCATGAAGGGTGTCCACGTCTCAAAGTGAAATGCGCTTGTCGACTCCTGCAAAGGAAGCGCCTCGTGCCGGGCTTCTCCGCGTGCTTGCACGCCGCACGCTTGCTCAGAAATGCAACCATCGTGGCTTGTTTGATGACGCTGTCCTCCGATCGATACCGTCACCAGTTTTGCCTCAAGATGTGAATGTTCGTCTCCGCCCACATGAAGTCCGCATGGATGCGAGTGGATTTGCAGAGCTCATGCAACAAGTTGTGTTGTCCAGACAAATATCTACAAGAACCGTCACCAACAATATGCTTTATTCTTGAGTATTGTATGGATTAGTTTATTAAAGACATATATTGAGTGATGGGTTTATCCGGAATTATTTGGAATTGCACAATGTATAACACATTAATTTCAGGTATTTGTTAAGCGATATCCTTTATTCTGAGATTTTTAAAATGAATTGCTTTTCCCTTCGTTTTAGCAACATTTCCATGTAATGTCTAAACAAAAAGCATCTGTCTCACACATTAGAATGTTTGTGTGAACAAACGAGCCATGCATTAGAAATCGACACCCAAATCAATGACCCTATCCCTACCAATTGAATTGCGACTTGCTCCGCTGCTGTTTTGTATTGGGACCACACCCCACATCCATCGCTATATTAATTGTATCGGCGCGCGTTTTGCGGGAAATCCGAAACCAATCCAAAACGCCGCAATTTCGTTCCCACCACAGAAACCAGCCGAAGCTGCGAGCGGCGCCAGCACCACCTCCTTGGAGTCGACGGCCACGCGTGCGCTTCCTCTTTCGTTCTCTCGTCATTGCTCTCTAGCTGCTGCTGCTGCATGAAGCACTGATCTGCAAGACCCCTCACCTCCCCATCCAGCCTCCCCTTTTGTCCCCAGCCCCCATCAATCAATCAGTCGAAAAAAAAGATCGATCGGATCCAACCGCACGCAACGAGCACGATGATGAAGCCCGGTCGCGAGAAGCTCAAGATCGACACGGAGGTGCCGTCGAACGTGTACGCGCTGGACTTGCACAAGCTCAGCCAGATCGCGCGGATACCGGAGGGCGACCTCGTCAGGGGCATGCAGTCCGAAGATGCTGTCGACATGCAGGGGGTCGTCGTGAACCGCGGACAGGAAGTGCCGTTCGAAGCGGTCGGCAAGTCTCCAGACGAAGACAGTAGGCGCTCAGCAGTACGTGAGGTGCTCATCACGGCTGCGTCCAGCACGATGTGCCTCGAAAGCTCGGATACGCCAAAGTGTTTGATCCAGCTGGGAGAGTACACGCTGATTGAGCACATCTTGGCGCAACTCTTCGTCGCTGGCATGGAGCGCGTGGTGATCATCATCTCGTACTATGGTCATGAGATCATGGAGCACGTGAAGGACTCGTTCTTGTACCACAAGATGAAGATCGAGTTTCTGAATCTCGGCGAGGAGACACCGTACGGGCATGCGCGCACGCTGCTCTCGGCACGCGAGATGTTCACGAAGCCTTTCTTGATCCACACGGCGGATCACGTCTTTGACAAGGCGATCTTGATGCGCCTGGCGTCATTCGACCTCGAAGACTGCGTCGCGTGTGTGCTCGTTGACTCGGACACGAAGAAGCTCAAGGGTTTGCCTGACACGGCGGGCAAAGTGCAGTTCGGACAGTCCAGCAACATCCGCCGCATTGGTCGCGGACTCAAGCAATACGACGCGGTTGACGCAGGTCTTTTCCTGACGACGGGGCGGATCTTCGCGGCGCTGGAGATGCTGGCGTATGAGAAACCAAAGTTCTCGCTCGCGGAAGCCTTGAACGTGCTGCGTCCATCGTACGGGTTGAAGTACGTGGACACTGCAGGTGACGTGTGGCTCAGCATTGAAACGCAGGAGCAATACGATCGGATTGTCGAGAACGACCTCATGTCGTACCTGTCGCCATGGCCGGTGTTCGTTGCAAAGGATATCGGAGGATCGTCGGATTCGAGTGCTGTGCCGCACTCGGGCAAGAACGTGTTCCTCGCTGTTTCCGCTGCTGACGATGACTCGACGCTTCGAATGGTGGACTCGCACCACCGAGGCAGCGTGTTTGAAGGCTTTGTCGTCGGCGTGAACCAGCTCCAAGAGCTAGCAGAGGAGATGGACGAAAGCACACCACTGCTGAACCCGAGCTCTCCGCACTCGCGCCACCCGTCGAGCCCTTCGATGAAGATCAAGCGCAGGAAAAGCTCGTTTTTGGAGCAAACGGAAGACTCGTTCGTGCTGTCCATTCCTTTCGACCCGTTGGGGATCGAAGAGGGAGAAAATGACGACGTGTTGACGCCAATGACGACGGCGAAGAAAGCGTATCTGATCGAACTGCCGCAGACGACCCGCGTGCGAGGCGAGTCCCAGCAGTTCGTGCTCGCGGTTCCTGAAAGTGAGAGCGACTTCAGGCGTCCAAGTCTCCTGCGCAGGTTATCGTCGCTGCCGACTGACGTGAAGGGCGTTGCGGTGGAAACACTGGAGCTGAAGAACGGCGCATTAGAGCTGCAAATCCGCGTCAAGCACCAAGTTCCTGTCGTGGGGTACCTTCTGCTGTTCGCGTCGCTTTTGACCATCTCGTCTCTCGGCCCAGCACTCGACTTGCAGACAGGCGTGGACCCCTTCATGAAGCTGTTTTGGCGCTCGATTGCGTCGGTCTTGGTGTTTTTACCGTTTGCCGCGTGGTCGATCTTCGATGACGGCTTCCCTCGCCTGACGACTCGAAATATGTTCCTGTTCCTCTCGTGCTCGCTGTCATACTCGCTGTTTATGATGACGTTCTTGTGGGCACTCAACCATACCTCCATCGGGCACGCGTACATTTTCAATAACTGCCACTCGCTGATCATGGTCATCGGTCGCCTCTTGCTCGGACAGTACGTGTCGCAGTTTGAAGGCATCGGCACTGGGATCGGGATCATTGGTGGGACAATCACAACGCTGGACCACTCTCCGATAACCGGATCCTCCTCGACAGTTGCGGATGTCACGTTGACGGGAGATCTGGTCGCTCTGCTTGGTGCCATCGGCGGAGTGTTTTACTTGATCACTGCGAAGAAGCTGCGCACGGAAATGAACGTATCAGTGCTGCTGACGGGTGTGTTCTTGGTGTCCGGGCTGCTGCACTTCCCAATTTTCTCGATTCTCGAGATCCCGTTCGAGTTCTCGACGGATGACACGATCGGACTCTTTGGCTGGGTCCGCTCGACACGCATCCTCACGGAAATGTACATTGTCGTGGTCTGCACGCTCATCGGCACGCTCGGGTACTTGAGCGTGATGAAGTATTTCGATCCAATTGTTGTCTCCGTGGTGATGCTGATGGAGCCGATCCTGGCGAGCATGCTTGGTGTCGTTGCCGGCGTCGATGTTGTGCCTGGGTATTTCACCATCGGCGGGTCGTTGCTGATCATCCTCGGAACGTCGCTGGTGATCGTCTCGAACTCGTCGCGCACGGAGTCGATCGACGCGACGGAGGCGATGTCGATGACGTCGGCGTCGCTGCCAAAGTCGCTCACGTCCATGAGCGCTGGCATCCGGAAACCGAACGTCAACTACGTGTAAACGGGGATGAACCTTTGGACAGAAGGCGAGCAAAACAATCACTCCATTGCTCATGTGCACACTCACTCACTCTACACACTCACAAACAAATACAAACCAACTTTGCCAACATGATCATCGACTCGACTCATCCTTCACCTGTACATATAACCTTCCAGACCACCAGAGCACTGCACCCATTAGTTGTAAATGTGGTTGAATTGACAGCACACGGAAGTGGCAACTTACTGTACACTGACGCCAACCAAATTGACGAGAAGTTCGAGATGGGCTGCTACGTGAGCGGGCTGTACCTCGAAGGTGCATCGTGGGACCTCGCGAAAAGCTGCCTGGCAGCGCAGCACCCGAAGAAGCTCATCGAAGAGCTCCCGATCCTGCAGGTGATCCCAATCGAGGCGAACCGCTTGAAGCTGCAGAACACGTTCCGGACGCCCGTGTATGTGACACAATCGCGACGCAATACGATGGGCGTCGGGCTCGTCTTTGAAGCCGACCTCTTCTCCCATGAGCACGCGAGCCACTGGGTGCTGCAGGGCGTCGCGCTCTGTCTCAACACCGACTCGTAGGTAGGAGTGAACGAATGAAAGCAAGCGGGATATACTGTCATCCAGAGACACCTGGGCAATTGATAGATTGCACACAGATGGACCTGTTCACATATGGCAAGAATTGACGTCATCTTCCAACGCCTCCAACGTCTCCAACGCCTCCAACGCCATCCAAAGTGTAGCCATGTTGAATGTCCTCCATCCACGTTTGCTGCGAGCTCATAAAATACAGCAGTCTTCACAGTACCACTTATAAACTTAGCGAGCTTTCTTTCGCGCTTTGAAATTCTCTCTCAAACAAAAACTGCAAACTCTGTTTGCCCCATTTAAACTCGAAGCCAACGCAGTAGCAGCAGCTAGTAAGCCATGTCGTCGTCGTCCGCGCGCATCAGCGAGCGCCAGCGCAGCTTCAAGAAGGGCATCGACGCCGACATGACGCGCCGCCGCCGCGAGAGCACCACCGTGCAGATCCGCAAGACCGTCAAGGAGGACCGGCTCAACCAGCGACGGCGCATCATGGACACGATGGTTGGTGATTTACCCACTCTTGCGCATTCTTCCTGTATTGCAGTTGATGCGACGAGCTACTACTATGCACGCATGACCACTAACGCCAAGTTGTTGGTGCTACTATGTATGTATGCGTGTATTGCCTTTTTGTATCTACTCAGGGGGGGCTCAATGCAGCTGAAGCCAGCGTCGACATGGCGGGAACGTCTCCTGGCACGCCACCGAACGGCGTCAGTGTACGTGTGGAACGGACTTGTTCAGTGCTTCTAGCGACCATCTTTTACTTTGAATATGTGCGCATTCACGTGCTGATCACTTTTTGTGTCTGATGCGTATCTACAGATCCAGGACCTTCCGAAAATCGCGGCGATGATCCAGTCGCTTGACCCGATGGAGCAGACCACAGCGGTCGCCAAACTGCGTCGCTTGCTCTCGCTCGGTACACTCGCTGCTTGCTTTCTACTGCTGCAATGGAGTCTGTGTGACACAGTGCTGACTGATGCGCTCATGCATATCGTGTGTACATGTAACAGAAAACAGTCCGCCGATCCAGGAAGTGATCAACCTCGGCGTCGTGCCGCTGCTCGTGAACTTTCTGCGCATGCACGACAAGCCGGAGCTCCAGTTCGAGTCTGCGTGGGCGCTGACCAATATCGCGTCGGGCACGTCCAACCACACCGAGGTGGTGATCTCGTGCGGCGCCGTACCTGTGCTCTGCGAGCTGCTGCTTTCCTCGAACGAAGACGTGTGCGAACAGGCGGTATGGGCGCTCGGCAACATCTCGGGCGATTCGCCGCAGTGCCGAGACTTGGTGCTGAACTCGGGCGCGATGATGCCGCTACTGGCGGTGCTGCGAAGGAGCTCGGGTAAGATCAGCATCCTGCGCAATGCAACGTGGGC
This sequence comes from Globisporangium irregulare, assembly GCA_038051095.1. Classification (NCBI taxonomy): domain Eukaryota; phylum Oomycota; class Peronosporomycetes; order Pythiales; family Pythiaceae; genus Globisporangium; species Globisporangium irregulare. The sequence goes on from JALBZZ010000009.1 coordinate 95,268, forward strand.
ACTATCGAATTTCTGCAGAGGCAAGCCAAAGCCGGACTTCAACCTCGTGAGCCCCGCGCTGATGCTGCTGCCGCACCTGATCTTCTCGCCCGACGAGGAGGTTGCGACCGACGCCTGCTGGACGCTCTCATACCTCTCAGATGGCAGATCCGAGTGCATCCAGGCGGTGATCGACGCGGGCGTGTGCTCTAAAGTCGTGGACCTGATCGGCCACAACCTCACGTCAATCCAGACCCCTGCGCTGCGCACAGTGGGCAACATTGTCACAGGCGATGAGCACCAGACGCAGGCGATCTTGGACCTCGGCATCCTGCCGCGCCTCGTGCCACTGCTCAAGCATCAGAAGAAGCTCATCCGGAAAGAGGCGTGCTGGGCGATCTCCAACATCACTGCAGGCACGCAGAGCCAGATCCAGGAGGTGATCGACGCGAACATCATCGCGCCGCTGTTGTTCCAGCTTTCGACCGTCGAGTTCGAAGTGAAGAAAGAAGCCGCGTGGGCGATCTCGAACGCTACGTCCGGCGGATCCCCCGACCAGATCAAATATTTAGTCCATCAAGGTTTGTTAGCTTACTCCATACCCTACTGCCATTCACGCGATGCAGGTAATCGAACCTAACATCTTTCTATCATGATGTTCGATAGGATGCATCCCTCCGCTCGTGAAACTGCTCGACTCCCAAGACACACAGGTGATCAACGTGTGTCTGGACGCACTAGAGAACATTTTGCGACTCGGCGAGGCAGAGCGCACGATTGACGGCGACAACAAGATGGCGATCTACATTGAAGAAGCCGAGGGCCTCGAGCTGATCCAGAACCTCCAGTATCACCAAGAAGAAGGTTGGTTCGCCGATCTTTCTTGCCTGTCAACCTGCGTTGAATCGTTTCTTGACATCGACTGACCACCAACCACTGTTACTATTCTTTTCTTACAGAGCTCTACGAGAAAGCAGTTCGCATTATCCGAGACTACTTTGACGGTGACGACGACGAAGAGTTCGAATACTTGGCGCCAGAGATCGACTTTGACTCGCGGCAGTTCGCGTTCGGGTCTGAGAATCACTCGGCAGCTGGGAACCAGTTTAATTTTTAGCGCCGAATGAGAGAATAAGTGGTGAGTGATTTCACGTTTTACAGTCCAAGTTTAATCAACCAAAACGAGAGCGAGAAAAGAGAGAGAGATCATGCCGAAAGCCTGCCTGCTGTTCTGTTAGTGTCCATTTTTTAAAATCTCGCTCACACAATTTCCATGCAACTTTCAAGAAAATCTTTTCGGGAATACAAGAGCTACCTTCGCAAATGCAAATTAGTTCCTTATATTCCAAGTTACGAGCTCAAGATCCGCTCTTTCTCTCTCCACCTGCACGGATTCATAGTCACATCTCAGCATCAGCAACATCCGTCGTCGCCAGTGAAGAAGAGATCCTACTTCCTTGTCCTGGTTCTTTCCGCCTTCAGCGCAATCGCCAACTGGACCCTCATCATCAACGAGGGGGACGAGGAGCTCTTTCGCTCGCAGCGCTTCCTTGCCTTTTATTCGCTCTGGTACGTCGGAACCACGAGGATGTGCCACTGGTGCAGCCAGCAGCACGCCCAGAAGAGCCACAGGCAGAGGCCCGTCATGAACGACAAGAGTGTAAATATGCTGTTTCAGACACAACAGCACGCACAATGGTTGGCTTAGCAGGAAAAGGGAGGGGAGGACACGGCAGGTAAATGCGCATGAACGTTAATATAATAAATCCACGTACGAGGCGTTCTCCTTGTCCATCTTGCCGGTCACGCCCATGCCAATGCCCGCGAAAACCGCCAGCAGCGTGAGCACAAAGTACGTGATCGTGCCGGACATGAGCGGCGCGGGGATCTCCATCTTGCTGTATGAGTGTGTGTGGCGTTAGGGCTGGAGTGTCTTGTGTGTGTGCGCGTGATTCCACGGAGCGCTCGCGTCTGCTGGGCTATGGAGAGAGCGCGAATGATCTTCTACCGGCGCTCTGGACGTTTGCCTGCTTTTCCTGCCGCGTTCTGGTTCTCGCTGCTGCTGATCTATTTATTCTCGCTCGCTCACTCGCATCAGATCGCGAGGAGGCTTTTTGTGTGGATTTGTATTGCGGTCATCGACCTCTTGGTGGATTAGAATGAAGATAGGACTTTCGAGACAACATTGCAAAAAGGAAGGTTTCTTTGTGTCCAAAAGAATCAGCACTAAAAATAGGACCAAATAAACTAAATAACGTGGGATACATCATAATTGTGATAAGGTAGACCACACAATTTCATGGCTTTGCGACCAGTTAGTTCATGTGGCCCACATTAATGTAACGCGTCTCCAAATCTCGCGTGCTCACGTGCACTCGTGACCGCGCACATGGCTTCTTCGAAGCACCAAAAGCACGAGGGAATGCTGTTGTTCCATTGCAAGAGCGTTTTGATGGATCACCAAATCCAAATCCAATCCCATGAGTTAGGAGTTCGAAGTGACCTCAGACACAAACGTGTGTGTGCGGTGAGGATACAAAGGTCGGGGCAAATGAGACATCTGCTTGGCCTCGAGGAGCTTTCAGACAAAGTGGGACTGTCCATTCGTCATTCTCGAACATGCCAAGCACCAAACAAATGTAATTTGTGAGCCATTCAGTCTATGCTCTTTGGTTGTATGGGAGAGAATCTCTGGTGTTCTTCTCTTTACCACCTGCAATGTTTGGGTGTGGTGAACGCTTTGGTTTCTTGGCTCTCTCTCATGAGAAGCCAAACCGTGGGTGTGCTGCAGGCAAACTCAATGAGCGTGCCACGCCAGATGACATCACCTTTGAGTCACGCGCGTCCTTTCCATGACATCGCACGCGCTTCACTGGACCACTGCACTCTATAAATCGATACATGCATGTTTACGGCGCTCGTAGCCATCCAGCGTTTCGTGAGGCAAACGCTTTCTCCTTTGCAAGAGGGAGATTGTGCCCCGCTTCCTGGCTGAGATGCCAGCATCATGTTTGGCTGGCTGGCACGGCCCCAACTTCTTCACCATTACCACACATTCGGTTCAATTCAGTCCATTAGCCATTTTAAACACGCGAAATCCGGCTTGCTTGAGTGAACACAAGGAAGGGCTTTTGCTCATTGCAGTAACACCATGACTGCAAACCTATTCAAGCTCCCTATATTCGCATCCAAATGGCGTGGACTTTGCTGCATCTTGAACAATCCTCACGTTGCTCTGTCAGTCATTCATCTCGACGCGTGCGTGTGTGTGTGTTCTGTGCTGAGTGCGACTGGCTATGCTCCGCTTTGGGCCGCATGTTGCCCCCTCCCCCTCTTTCTTCATCATCGTTGTCGTTGACAGTCTTGGTGACGTCTATCTGTATCAAATATGAGAGGTTTCCTCTTTAGATATATACCCCTTCAAAATAAGCTGCGATTTGAATATCATCTATCGACGGTTTTCTATATTTTCATGTTAATAACTTACTTTGGCATAACCTGTATCAAATTTTACAAATATTATGACGCACAAATACAGCAAAATGGAAAGTGATTGCAGCACGTCTATTTCAAATTCCAAACTGAAATTAAATTTTGCAACCGACTCACGCATGCAATCAATCAACTTGGAGAGGGGGCAAGAGGCTGAAGGACGAAGGACAGGAGGAGGAGGGGTGAATGACCAAATAATGAAACACGAGCATACTGAAAGCAAGACGAGATACTTGCTTGGGAGAGAGAGCTCACAAACAAGCGCCGCCTGCACACCCACTTCCCCTCGCTCCGCTTGCGTTCATTTCTGCTTTTGAGCTCCCGAGAAGAAGTCCGAAGCCCCCTCCCCCTCCACCCCACAGCAACAGCAGCCATGGCCACCGCCGACTTCACCCGCGACCCGATCAAGGTCAACAGCAAGAACGTCGTGTACACGGAGGACGAGATCATCTCGCAGTACACGTATACCACGACCAAGGTCGAGGGCAACGTGGCCACCCCGCTCGAGGAGAAGTACACGTTCAAGACCGCGCGCAAGGTGCCAAAGGTGGGCGCCATGATCGTCGGCATCGGCGGCAACAACGGCTCGACGCTTGTCGCGTCCGTGCTCGCGAACAAGCTCGGCCTCACGTGGACCACGAAGGAAGGCGTGCAGCACCCAAACTACTACGGCTCGGTCACGCAGGCGTCGACCGTGCGTCTCGGCACGAACTCGAACGGCGAGGGCGTGTACATCCCGTTCTACAACTTGCTGCCAATGGTGTCGCCAAACGACCTCGTCATCGGCGGCTGGGATATCTCGGCGCACAACCTCGCGGAGGCCATGCAGCGCGCGCAGGTGCTCGACTTTGACCTCCAGCGCCAGTTGGTGCCACACCTCGAGAAGATCAAGCCACTGCCATCGATTTACTACCCAGACTTCATCGCCGCGAACCAGGCGGACCGCGCCGACAACTTGCTCAAGGGCTCCAAGCAGGAGAACCTCGAGCAGGTGCGTCAGCAGATTCGCGACTTCAAGGCGGCCAACGGGCTCGACAAGGTCATCGTGCTGTGGTCGGCGAACACGGAGCGTTTCTCGGACATCGTTGAGGGCGTGAACGACACGTCGGCGAACCTGCTCGAGTCGATCAAGGCGAACGAATCCGAGGTGTCGCCATCGACAATCTTCGCGGTCGCCTCGATCTTGGAAGGCTGCACGTACATCAATGGCAGCCCACAGAACACCTTCGTGCCAGGTGTACTGGACCTCGCGGAGGAGAAGAACGTGTTCGTCGGCGGTGACGACTTCAAGTCTGGACAGACCAAGATGAAGTCGGTGCTCGTGGACTTCCTCGTGTCGGCCGGTATCAAGCCAGTGTCGATTGTGAGCTACAACCACTTGGGCAACAACGACGGCAAGAACCTGTCGGCGCCACAGCAGTTCCGCTCGAAGGAGATTTCCAAGTCGAACGTCGTGGACGACATGGTGGCGTCGAACCGCATGCTCTACAAGGAGGGCGAGCACCCAGACCACGTGGTGGTGATCAAGTACGTGCCGTTCGTTGGCGACAGCAAGCGCGCGCTGGACGAGTACACGTCTAAGATTTTCATGAACGGCACGAACACGATCTCGATGCACAACACGTGCGAAGATTCGCTGCTCGCGACGCCTTTGATCTTGGACTTGGTGATCATCGCCGAGCTCGCGGAGCGCATTCAGCTCAAGAAGGAAGGTTCGGACGAGTTCGAGCGCCTCCACTCGGTGCTGTCGCTCCTGAGCTACATGCTGAAGGCGCCTCTGGTGCCACGCGGCACCCCAGTCGTGAATGCTCTGTTCGCCCAACGTGAAGCCATCATCAACATCTTCCGCGCGTGCCTGGCGCTGCCATCCGAAAACCACATGCTGCTCGAGAACAAGCTGACCAGTCTGATCAACAACCGCGCCTAGGCTCATGGGGCTATTTGCTGTTGAATTGTCCGTCCACCAACGAACAGGTAGAGAGAGATGATTGATTGATGATTTGGTATATTGATGAAAAACACGAATGAAGGAAGACAAAGGAAACGAAAAACGCATATTATGCTGCTGCAGTTGACGAAGAGCTCCTGTTAACGTTGAAGTTAGTGTTTGTGTGTTTGATGTGTTGCTACCATCCGATGGCGTTACCTGATTGTTCTTGGTGGCGGATGGAGCTGCTGTAATCCTCCACTCAAACCATTCTCCCTATGTGTATTGGTATGTCTCTCGATACCCCTCCATTAACAATAAGCGCGCGCACACACACACTGCTGCGAGGGGCAATGAGAGATGGATGCTATCAGCTCTGTTTGGACGAACGCATGTGGAGGTGAGTCCTGCGGCTTGTGCGTTGATGCGCGTTCATGCAACTTGATCGATTGCGCTTTCCCCATTTGCATTCAAGATTCGTTGAGGATGTGAGACTGAAGAGGCCAACTCCTAGCCACACGTCGATTTTAGGGACGGGACTCCCTAATGAACTAAACTGATTAAATTAGGGTACTATGTGACCACCAAGATGTGTTTGTAGCAATGGCATTTCATGACTGTGATATAAAATATTAATATTCATTTTTCAGGTATTTTCATTCAAAACCACTTTTCGAAACTCAAAAACCCCACACAATGACGGAAAACGTTTTTCAAGGTGCCATTTCAAAAACCCTCAATTCTATCTATAGCGAAATACAGTTGAGGGGAAGATGGAAAGATCTGGCCACGTGTCTGTTCGCAGTTCGCACTTAGGAGGGGCGAGAGACAGGTTGTCCCGCCGCCAAGTCGCCCGACTCCTTTCCCTTCCACATGCAGCAGCATTTCCACATCAAAGCGCATCAAGCCAAGCACATCAAGCACACCCGCGCCCCCGCCACCGCTCCCCCACTACACACAGAGACAATATGGTGCGCGAATGCGAACGAGAGGGCGGTTGCGCTCTCTGTGTGTTTCTGCCTTCTTGTGACTGGATATCTGTCCTGACCCTTTGTACTTCTTTCTGTGTGTGTTTGCAGGCCGCCCCAGCGAAGATGCGATTGCGCTCGGAGAAACACTTGAACAACATCACCAAGCGCGGACTCGTGTCCAAGCCAGAGAAGGTATGAAAACGACCGATCCTGATTGACTGTGTGCTTTATTGTTTAGAGTGGTTGCTGATGGTAATGTACTGTGCTTTGTTTGGATACGCAGCAAGAGAGCGGATACGGCATCGGCCCAGTGCTCTTGGGCTTCTTCGTGTTCGTGCTCGTGGGCTCGTCCGTGATCCAGATCTTGCGCACTGCGCAGATGGGATTGTAAAAAGCGGCAGCACACGATACAAGTTATTGCGTTGTTGTTGCTGCTGGTGGTGATGGCGAAGCAAACCGACGAGCGAGCAAGCGAGCGAGCAAGCAATCACAGCCCGAGGTGCTCAGCGAGAGAGACGAGGGCGCCACCCGCGCGCATCTTCACAAAAAGCCATGCGTTAGGATTTTTTTCCCCTTCTCCTTCCTCGTCAACGATAACAGCAAAAGCATGGCGGGGATCTTACGTGTAGCCTATTAGGTGGTTTGTTTTTCAGAATGGAACATTTCTTTATTATTTGAACGAGAGAGCTTTGCTTTGAGTACCATTTCCCCTCCCCGCTGTGAGTGGTCGATTGCATGCTGGCATATCGTCAACTGCACTCATCATATTAACGTTGCCAATACGAGACAGACGAAAAGGCGAAAACCCAACATATTAGCACCTCATTTTCGAATTACATGGGGATAGAGATAGGATATCTGTTCCTGCTTCTTGAAAAATTGCGATGCTATGCTGCCTCTCTCCACTCTCTCTTTATGATTTGCTTTCTGTTCAAATACACACACACCCATTTGGTTCGTTCCGTTCGTTCATTCGTTCGTCTACAATTCCGAGTGCTGGGACTCAGTCTCCTTGATCTTCTTGATGAAGTCCGCCTTCTCCACGCAGCCAACGCACTCGACGTTGCGCTCGCTCAGGATCTTCTTGAGCTGCTTGACGCGCAGCTTCGTGTAGTCTGTGTTCACGTCCGTCTTGGTCGCTGTTTGGGCATCATGAGCATGAATGGATGTAAAGAACGTTAAAGAGTTGCTTTGGACGAGGCAAAGAAGAGCGTTGAAAGTGACATGAGCGAGCAAGACTCACGGTAGCGCATAGAGCAGAAGTCTGGGTTCTTCTTCTCGAGCAGCTTGCAGATCTTGAACGACTCCTTGCTGTACGTGATCTGACGCGCCACGTCCTTCTTCAGTGGCTCCAGAAAGTAGCACTACCATACACGGACACATACAGGATTCAAATCGTTAGATCAATTGCTCCTCACTGGTCGTTCTTCCACAGCGACGCCTACAATGTTTACCAGCTTGTTGTCCTTGGTGCTGAGCTTCTTGGAGCAGTACTTGCCGAGCGCGCTCTCCGCGATCTCGAGTTTCTTGCCGCCCTTCTTCTGCTCCAAAAGTGTCGCGTACACGCCCTTGACGTCGTCCACGACCTTCACACATACTGCACGCACACATAAAGAAGTAACCCGACATGGCAAAATCTCCCATCCGTCAGCCTCTATCGTCTTCCACAAGCAACGACTCAAAGCAATCACACACAAACACACACACAAACACACACTACGCACCTTCGCAGTCCTTTTCGTCCGCAGTGGCCTGGACATTCGAGAAGGCGCTCAGCATGATCGTGACGAGCGCCACCAACACGACACGCTTGCAGCCCAGCATTATTCTTGATCTCTTTTCGCACGAAAGGGTAAATTGGCTTTTACAAAAGTATCCGTATCGTATCCGACCCAGGCTGCGACGATAGTTTCCAGAATCACGGGGTTTTCAAGCGCGCTTAAAAACGCGAGCAACAGGAAATGCATGCACTCGCTGAATTGTTTAAGCGCGCGCTCAAAATTTGCTTAAATTAATGTCCTTATTGTGAATCTCTCTCTGGCTTGCCACGTGGATTTCGGCTGATCAACATGGATACGAGGACCATCACTCTTTAACTTTATTTCGATTCATCATCTTCGTTTGAGTTGTTTCCTTCTCCTCATGCATGCATGCGGCATCTTGCATTGTTCGTCCGCTTTGCCTGTATGTATGTACTAATAGATGCACGCACACTTTACTAAGCCTCCTACGAGTAGCGCGTCTGTAGGTCGTTGAAGAAGCCGCTCGTCATGTTCTTGAGCTTGTTGGCTTTGTTGGACACTGACGACTTGAGCTGTTGCAGCTGGTAGGCAGCTTCATCGCCCATCACTACCGCAGCAAAACAGCATGAACACGAGTTTTTTGTCAGTATACGCTATACCAGGTTTACGTTCAAGAAAGCATGCACTTACATTCTGCCGATGGCGCGCGCTGGCGGCCGTTGCCGTAGAACGCGTCACTCGAGATGGACTGCGAACCCTGGAATTTGTTGAGATGGTGCTGGTCCACCTGCGTCGCTTCGCTGCCAAAGAAGTTCGCGGACGAGATCGACTTCGAGTTTTTGTACTTATCCAGCGTCTCCGACGGCGTGGACGATGGCTGGAACGCCGGCTTGGAGGCTGCTGCTGGCGGGGAGAACTGGTTCATGGAGCGGGCTCCAGCGCGCTCACTGCAAGATACACACAGCAACACCCACGATTGTAAGTTTCAATACAAACACATCCAGCGAAGCACCAAGAGCAATCAATGGAAGACGTACTTCTCCGCATCTTGCAACGCTCGCGCCAACGCTTCGTCGTCTTCGATCTGCTTCGTGTCGACGACAGCTTCCTGCACTGGTGCAGGTGGGTTCTGCATGTTGAGATACCAATCGTTAATGCCTCGTTTCACATAGTCAATTCGCATACACCAATTCGAAAATCGATGCGTTCTCACCTCGAACGGGATGTCATCAAAATCAAAGTCCGCACCACCTCCGGTCGAAAGCTTCGTTGCGCCGAGGCGAGTCGACTTCTTCGCAGTACTGCCAGTAGTTTTCTGTTGGTGCATCACAAATAGACGTCAGTACCAACATAGCGTGGTACCCAGTCGCAGATTTGTACGTTACCTTGGCGCGGGACTGCAAGCTACTCGATCCCAAAGAGGCGGATGCGGCGGCGTCTTTGCCCAGCAGCACAACCGGTCGCTTCACTTCCAGTAGCCCCTCCGTTGACGCAGCTGGCGGCGCCACAGCGACTGAGGGCGCTGGTGCAGCCGTACGCTGGAAGTGCGCAGTTGACGAGCTGTCGTCAATCGCCGCGAGCTTCACAAGCTCATCCAGCCCGTCAACATCCTCGTCTGGCTGGCCCTGCGCGTCGGTCTCGGGGGCGAGGATCTGCACGACCGCGGTCTTCACTTTCTTCGCCAGCGCCGCCTTGTACAACTGCGCTCCCTTTGAGTTGTACTTTTGCTCAATCTATTTTTCATTTTCATAAATAACGCAATACACACAGTTAGGAAAAAGATACAACACACAATCATGAAGCCATCCAAGAACCCCCCTCCCCTCTCATCGCAAACAGCAAAGCACATACGCTGGTCATTTCGTGGACGCCGTACTGCTTGAAGAACTTGCGCGCCTCATTGTTGCCGCCGACGAACATGAGCTTGAGTTGCTCCTCGGTCCACTCGTCCATGTCGATCGAGCGCACGAATGACAGGTGTACGCCCAGGCGGCGATGGTACCCGGAGCAGTCGAGGCAGATGAACACGCCGTACGTGACGGTGGCCCACGTCGGGTTGCGCTTGTTGCAGTCGAAGCATCCCTTGTTGGCCGCGGACGAGCGCAGCTTGTGGAACCACGCGTCGCGCACCTCGGTCGGCACATACACAGGCTTGGCGCTCGCACTCATCTTGTCGTTCGCTTTCTGTCTGTCTCTGGGAAGTAATATCTGTTCTGCGTTGGTTTCTGCTTTTGTTTCGAGAGAGTCTTGTTAAAGCAAATAACGTCAGTTTTACTTACTGTTGGGGTTCAGCATCGATCCGGCTGCTAAAAATGACTTCGTTTGCATACAACTCGATAGATCAGCGTCTACTTGTTTTTGTCAAAGCTGACACACTGAGAAACCGATATTGAAAGAAATCGCTTTGGTTTTCGCCGCAGCCTCGGTTATAAAGTAATCGTAACCAAGGTTACGTGAAGTTCAACTTGCGAGCTTTGTCGATCGATGCGGAAACCAGCGCCTTGTGCATTGTGCATTGCGCATGGCACCACTTCTCGATGGCGGTGTACTAGTGCCATGCATACTGCGTTGAGTATCTCGATTGCATGGCGCTATAGCAAAAGAAGCAGCAGGCTCCAGGGAATGAAATGAGTGCCGAAGTCAATAAGCAGCTCACCCTGAGCGCCTACGACAACGCAGAGACGGACAGCGCTCGATATATTTAGCATCGACCCAATGACGAAGCGACGCACGTCGGTTTGGTAGCACGATGCTGTTCAGATGCACCGCCAAGCAAGTTGCCCAACAAAACAATAGCTGATCAGTACAGTAGTAGCAGACAGCGCATATACAGCAACAACCCCACCATCGGACGACATCCATGGCGTCGCCGAAGAAGAAAGCGCGGCATGTCGTCACACGCCAGATCTTCGCGCTGCCGGCGCTGCAGCAGTTTGAGCCCGTGCTCGCGTCGTCGCCGCGGTCGTACATGGTACCAACTGGTTCAATCCCAAAGATCGAGAGAGTAGCAGCTACCATCAGTAGCAGCAGTAATACCGCAAGTGGCAGTCGTCTAAGCAGCAGTAGCAGCTGCCGTGGCGCTGAAGTAACAGCGCCGGTGGCAGCATCTCCGTCGGTGTCGTCTCTGTCACCTGGACAGCCCCGTTACCACGCGCCGCCGCATCGACCACCAAAAGAAAGAGAGAGCTCATCACCAAGAGTTCCGTTGCGACCGCAGCCGCCACCGCCAGTGGGTATCTCCGCGCGAGCAGATGTCGATATCTATCGGTACAACCAGGGGACCGCGCAGCGTATGGCGATTCGCCCCATTTTCGAGCAGCGCAAAGAAGAAGAAGCTCATATTGCGCGCCAGATCCTAGCCCAGCGAGAAGAAGAGCAAGACGTGGATCAAGAAGATCACGGAAGCGATGTTGAAGAAGAGCTTAGAGAAGCAGTGGATGAACACAAGCACGACAGCGAACTCGAGCGTCAACATCCGCAACGAGAAGGAACCAAGCAGAGGATCACTAGAGACGACCACGACCTTGGTGTGTCAATCCCCGCTGATAAAGAAGAAGAGATACAGGAGTTCACTACGATCAAGTTTGTCTCACCACGCTCTGCTGATGCGAATCGGAGTCGAATGGGGTCCGGAAAGAATCGCCAGCGACCATTCGACGCTACTGCTGACAAGCAAGAGGATACAAGCAATCCAAAGATGGAACAATCTGGCGAATCTAAAGTGGTCGAAAGTGCGTCCATTGTCAACGAGGAACATGAGACGCACTCTCGAGACGAGCCTGGCGATAGTACCGACACAGACAATCACTTAGAACACAACGATGATCCAGTATGTGATGCCGGCTCCACTGCTCAACCTGAATCTCAGCTCGTTCAGCCATTGCTCCTCGGACATTATTACGAGCCGTTTCGATTAGTTGAGAGCGATAAACTGCCGCGGGTAAAAAAAGTCACCTCACCCCCAACGCAAGTCTCGAACACCCCTGTGGCTTCTTCGGCAGCGAGGCGATCTCAGAGTACGAGGGAGCGTGTGCGGCCTGAAAACGTTCTGTACAAAGTTCTCTGGAAGGATCTGCGCACATTCGGCGATCGGGACGTGATGCTTTCCGTGCTACTCAGCTCCGAGGCAGCAGCGCACATTGTGATAGCAAACCAGCGGAGCATACGAATTTCCGAGGAGAAAGCTCCCGTCACGAGTGGAGATAGAATTGTCCCGATCACGGAGTCTCATTTGGAAACCTCCAGACAGATGCACCGTGATTTGCGCGTGCTGACACCAAAGTGGGCCGAGTGGATACTCTCTCGTGTGCGTCTTGACACCAGCGGAAAGTTCTACTTGCAGCTAGAAGACAAGGACACACTTGAAAACACACGCTGCTTCGATGAGCAGCTCACCATCGACGGCTGCAAAATTCACGTGGAGATGTATGCAATCGGGGACGGTACAAACCTGCTGATCTCTGTTCGCGATATTGATTCTGGCGAAACGAGCAAGATCTTCTTGAACAAATGCGAGATTCTCGAACTGGCAATTTCACTTGGGATTGCATCAGCGGATGGATTGGATACAAACAGCGGTGAGGTGTCGAAGGTGCTCCAAGATGCTGTTTTTCTTTCGCAAATAGCGACAAAAAGCACAGTCATTCGTCTGGGAATGAAGAATAAAGACTATGCTGATCGTATGCTGCTCCAAGGTACCCAACAAAGCAATGAGATGGAGTTTCAGGAACAAGATGATACACAAACAAATGATCTCACGCTTCTCAACTTGTCAAGCTTGCGATGCGCGTTTTACTCGACCGAAGTATACTCGATCTTGCTCGAGAACAGCTCTCTGGCTGCAATCGCGTTTCTCTCCCAAGCGCACGCTGAAGATGGAATGGCTTGCGCGTTGCGCCACCTCCAGCAGAGAGAAGCGGTGCATTTGCACGCGAAGAGCTACGTGTTGCGCCATCATGCTACGTCGAGTGGCGAAGAATTCAGTGAGCTGATTGCTGCAACCGTCGAGGCAGCGAAGCAAGCCAAGTTGAAGGTAAGTAGGGGGGAACGACCATTACTGGAAATGCGGGCACTGTTTGTCTGATCTTTTGTTGAATCGCGACATTATTTAGGAAATCGCGATTTACGCGATCATCGAAGATATGGTCACAGATCTCATCGCATACGAGAGTCGCGTAGAGATTTACGAAGCAAAGTATTCGGGTGGTTATGATGATCACTACGCAAGCAAAGTGCAAGCAGCGTACCGCATGAGCACACAGCGCAAAAACTACACTCAAAAGAAACACACTCGCATGCGCGCAGCTCGGCTTCTGCAAGCATTGCAGCGCGGTATCATCGCGAGGAAGCACTATTGCGAGATGAAGATCGAGCGCGAGAAGTACCTGTTTTACGGCTTTCGCTCAAGTCTGCACCACTCAGCGGAAAGAATGGAGAACCCAAAGCAAAGAGCGCAAGAGATGGCTGAAGAGACTGAGCGGAGACGACAAACGTTTTTCATGCAAATTCTTGAAGGATACATCGCTGAGCACGGCATCCCTGCTCCTTACCGAGTCTCAGCTGATCTCGTTGAGAATCTTTTCAACGAGTATGGCGTCGTTGTCGGGTGTCCGACAAATTTTGGTGAGATTGTTGGTTCTTTTCTGAGGGTAGATCCAGATGAGAAAGTCATCACGCGGAGCCCAAATGTGGAAATCGACGCGCCTCGCGAACCTCCACGATTGTATCCAACTCGCCAAATCAACGCGGCGCTCCTCTTAGGGCTGCGATCCCAGTATGATGACACCTTTGGGCTGTCGTCCGCGATTCGAAAGCTCGTTATAGGCGATTCACTGAGTGGGCAACCTGAAAACACAGACGAAATTCCTCCTCGCTGGCTTTTGAAGATCAACGCTCCGTTCCAGCGGTCGAACCGGAATCGCTTGGCTGTTCTGCGTCTTTCAAGAAAAACTGCCGGTCGCAAGTCGTCGCATCTGGTGGCAAGGGATTTCCGGAACATGCTGTCGTCTGATTCAATGTCCAACTTCGAGAGCTGTCGAGAAACGTGGGAAGCAAGCATCCGCGTGCGACGATCAGAGTATCGAATCTACGACTCGAGCAGCAGAGATGAAGTTGTTCAGTGTGTGCTGGACCATCTGGTTTCCAGTGTCAAAGGTTTGTGTTGGTGGCAACTCCGCTTTTCCTTGTCAAGTATTGCGAGCTCATTTATGATCATGCTCGTTTGATACAGACTGGGGTGTCGATCCGGAGTCCTTGTTCGCGGGTCTCAACCTCTGCGTTCGGCATCGTCAGGGGAAAGAGATTGTCGGACTCGCGGAAGCAAAATTCAACGCTTTCGCGGAAGGTAAGTGCACATTGGCTCTATCTTACGAGCGACAGCATTCTGACTCGAGTCACTACTGCTTGTTTTACCATGCAGGAGTGAACAAGTTGCACGGGAAGCGCAACATTCTCAGCTTGCGCGAAGAAATTGAGCAAGAGCTCGAAGATTTCGAAAAGCTCCTGGCTCTTCGCTGCCTCAACATTGGTCAGGACCACATTGTGACGGTGCCGCCAAGCGAGATCCTCCACATTGTCTTGAAAGGCAAACTGGATGACGAGTACATCCGCCACGCACTCCCAACCGTGTTGCCCATCGCGAGCATCGCAGACAAGTACGAACTCGTCCGGAAAATGGTGCTGGCATACGCGAATGCCTCATACGGCGATGCAATCAACACAATCTGTTGGAGCTGCTTGGACGTCTCAGAGAACGTGACAGTCGAGTCTGCGCAGCTTCTCGACCGAATCACACAAGTCGATGAGCAACTGGGCGGAAATGAAGGCGAGCTACACGGGATATCGTCGAGACCTTCAACAAACAGCTCGCAGCGGAACAAGTACGTCCTTGCAGCAGCAACAGTAGCAGCACCATCTTCGTCTGTTGCAAGCCGAGCGTTGTACCTGTTGACAGGAGCTCAAGCAGTCAAATTCCTGCAGTTCCTTGCGAAAGTGGCGCATTTCAACAAAACGGTCCAGTATCAGACGCTGGCGCTGCTGAAGCCCTACGCAGACAAGTTCGAGCTGCATCGCTTGGCGAGCACGATTGCAGGATTTGGTGACTACAACATCACTTCGCGGCTCTTCGACGAGTGCTTTGCACGTGAAGCGATCTACCCGTGCACTCGGTTCTGGGTCCAATATGAAGAGCACTTTGGACTGGAGCAGGTCGAGAAAGCGCGCGCGAACTGTCTGTCGGTACTTTCTGAAGGGACTGATGGTGTCGAACGCAGTGGGATTCCTCAGAGCGCCATGACGCCTTGAGTTGCGGAGAAGAAGTATTTGGACGAACTTGATGGCGTAGTGAAATATAATAAAAACGACAGATATTGAAGAACTGCAAAATGATGAGTACAATAATCGTAACTTGCATTACTGCCGCAACTTGGTATCTTCGTGCTGATGCATTAGCTCCGCAAATCCGAAGCGCGTCCAGCAGACGAACCGGTTCCAGCGATCAGCAGTTGCTTCACACGACCTGCTTGCGCTATGCCTATCTGCACAACACAGTCAAAGACACGAGCAAAGGACAAGCGCCGCGTTAGCACTGCGTCATACCATCTTCTCAATACACTGAGCAGCAAAAAATCGCGAGCCGCACTCACCACCACAGCTTGAACGCCGACGTCTGCAACAGCATGCTCGTCCCATTTCCCTGTTTGCTTTTGTGTTTTTCTTCTCTTCATCGGTCTTCTGCTCTCCCTCTCTTATATTCGAATACTTGATAGATCTGCATCCTGCATCGTTCGCTCACTCTCTTTTATTTCGCTTGCCGCGTACCGCTTAGCTTATTCGGAGGCAGGCTTCTCTAAGTAGCCGCGGGACTTTTGGATGTACGCTGGGATCTTTGGGCCGTCGTACTGGTCCGTTGGGAGGCCGAGCGAGCGGCGGATCGGCACCACCACGAGCGGCAGCACCACGGCGACGGCGCCGATGGCGCACGACGCGACCACCACAGGTTCGCGGTCGGCGTAGAAGCGGGCGAACTTGGCGAAACCACTCATGCTTGCTGTTATTGCTTTATCGCGTGCTTGGCGTCTCAATATGCGTCGCTGATGTTGGTGCTTTGCTTTCATGAGGGTGGGCGGCTGTCGAGGCTGAACCGCAGGAATCGCTCTGTGGGCGGGACCGGTTCCGTCATTTTTGGCAAATCCAGTTTTAACCGGTCCCGGTTCAGAGGCACCCTCGGAAAAGCGATATTTAAAACAAATAACAGATGTGGTGAATGATATGTTGCAAAAAGAGGACGCGAAGCGGCGCGAATGGATACCTCACACAACAAACAACGACGCTTCACGAAGGATGCATACATACTTTTAGCGAATGCTGACACTGAGTATCCATGCGCCTGCTCTATAGACTTCATTCCAGCAAGCACGTTTCGAAGCAGAGTAAGTAAATCACGTACGTCACATATCAATGAACTACGGGATTATTCAGAACCGGCGCCACGACAAGAGGGGCGCTGGCACTAGCGGAGGCGGCGCGAGCTCGCTGCTGCAGGACACGCGCCTACGCGAGATGGCCAAGCAGTTGGGGCTTGACGCTAAGGATCTCGGCCACGAGTCTGCGCAGAGCCTCTGGCAGCTGCTTGATGATATGGCTGCGAACGACCCCGGCGCGTACCAAAAGTTCATCCAGGAGCAGCTCAAGGACGGCCTGCCAACGGCGTCGCCCTCGTCATCCTCACACGAAGGAGCTGATGAAGTGGGGCCCAACACTAGCAACCAGCCCTCTCATGGCGCCACTACCGCCAAGAATGAGAAGACCAAGAACAAGAGCTCCATGGTGCTACTGCCGCGCTATTTCGCGCCGTATCCGGGGTTCGTGGTAAAGTGCGCCATGCTCTACACCGTCAAGTGTCAGCAACAAGAAACCAAGCTCTTCCTCAACTGCTGCGCGCACGAGATGGTGGATATGCCAAAAAACCCGAACTCAGGCAAGGACGTGCCCAAAGACACGCGCGCGGTGCCCAGCACGAGCAACTTGGAGATTCCGCTGGCGGTCGGCAAGCTGCGCGAAGTGGCGGACGTGGCGGGCGACGTGTGCGTCGCGTGCGATGTGGCCTTCCACCCGTGGGTTATGAAGCGCTGCGAGTGGGACGCTAACTTCAAGCGCGAGGTTATGAAGCTCGCGATTCAGTGGGTGCAACAGGACGCGCAAGTGCGGCTCGTCCACCAGGTGGGCAAGTTCATCAAGAGCCGATACAAAGGCGGGAGCGTCGCTGCGAACGGAATTGATATCATCACGGCCAAGTTTCTCGTCGATCCGTCTACGACCAACAGCGGTGGTAAAGGATCAAATAACCAGAGTGAATTTACTACCGCTCCACAAGAAGGAAGAGCGGGCAAACACGAAGCTTCGTCTGTGATCGAGAGCCCCTCGGAGCTGCTCAAGCAGATCCACTTGAACCGGAACGAAAGCGCCACAATCGATCCGCTGGAGCGCGAATTTCTCATCAAACCTGCCAATGAGAAGCCAAAGAAAGGGGTGTCGGCATCGATCGACATACTGTCAAAGCCCAAGTCAGCGCCATCTTCCCAAGCGGCGAAACCTAAAAGTGAGACAAACAAGAGCAAGTTGATTGAGGAGCTAGATCCCGCCTCACCATCAGCATCCCCAGCAAAGCGACTTGACGTCGTAGCCAAGAAACAACAGCAACAACATGCGAAGGCGAGGGGCACTGCCGCTGTCGTGAAGAAAGGCTTCCTCCTCAGTGCAACCGCCAAAAAGAAAGCGCCGCTGTACCCAACTGGCTCGAGCGAGGGCCACGCGCCGTCGCCGTACGTGAATTTACTCTCGCGCAGCAAAGTTGTGGATCTCAGCGACGTGGAGCGACAGAAACAGCAGCGAGAAGAGGAAAAGTGCAAGCTCAAAGACGAATTTTCGTTCCTCACCACGCCCAGCAGAGGTGGAGCACCCACAACATCTTCTTCTCCAGGCTCAACTGCTGAAGTGGACTGCGGTGACTTTGAGTTTGAGCAGCTCTGCATGGACGCGGATCCTGAGCTCAAGCCATTGCAGCAGCACGCAGAGGGAAGTGGCTCAGACGCCAGTAGCGACCCTGCAAGGCAGCTCTTTGGCGAGGGTTTCGAGGAGATCTCGAAATTCTTGGCCATGTAAGGTCACGATCGGCCATGTGGTAAGAAAAGACTCGCTGGTGTGCATCAAAGACTTTGTGATCTATCCTTAACATGTACGATTGTTTACCCAGGCGTCGTTCTCTTGTCCCACACCTTGCGAGAGCAAACAGCTCTTCTCGCTTATTGACTGTTTTACCCTCTCACTTCTGGCTGCACAATGTTGTGGATCCGCTGGTAGCTCATCAGCAGAAACGCGTTCAGCAAGCGCAAACTGGATGCCGTTGACGGGAAGCTCTCGAGGCGCTTCAGCAAGATCACCGTGTTATACTTGACGCTAATCGACGGGTGGAAGATGCCCTGAGCGATGGTGTGGAGCCCGCCTCGAAGCAGCGGCAGGAAGCTCAGGAACTCTTGCAGCTCTGCCTCCGAGTGCAGCAGCGACACGAAGTCCTGGTATACTTTCTCCACTTGACCGTCGTCCAGCACGACCGTGTCCCCTTGAAGGCTTCGAATATGCTTCTTGAGATCGATCCCCGTTTTTCCTACGTACACACATTGCAAAATCAAGTCATCCCGCACAGTTAAGGATACCACAGCATGGTCGATTATTCGCAAGCAATGGTCCAAGAAGCAGTTGATAGCCCAAGCGCTTGTTCTCTAGGACAGTATGCAAACAGAGGAGTGGGAGGTGGATATATTGAACGCCGGTGTGCTGAACTTGCGGTGCTTGCGCGAGTCGGTCAACAGCTTGTAGTTGTCGGTTCGAGCCCATTTCGTGATCCGCTTGTTATTCATCGCGATGCGCCTCACCTGCGTATCCACGTCAATGTAGTTCGCCTCTCCGAGCGCGATGTCGACCACGTTCTACATTCTCGCACACAACACGTGATAATAGCGGCGTAAGTGAAACAGAGGCGGTAGGTGCTAGTCTCACCGATGATCAAGTTTCAACGCACCTTGCGCGTGTACTCCTCAAACATGCATCGAATCCACTCTTCGTCGTAGCCGGCATTCACTCCATCAAGCACCTGAGCACACACATGCACATTTACATCATATGTCAGCATGTCGAGTTCCTCTCATTCCCAGCAAGGACAACCTGGCTACGACATGCTGGTTTTCCATAAAAAAGCGTACTTCAAGCACAAAGTTCCGATCCGTGGCTTCAAACTCGTCCTTCTCAGCTGGTGCAGACAACAGCACCTCGCCCGTAGAGATATCGCAGAGCACATCCCACCACTCGCGCTTGCTCTTGAACATCGGATTCGTCACGCCCGCGATGAAGCCCGGGGTCGAGAGAAAGCTCAGGTCCGTCAGGTTTGCGTACCTAGCAATACACATCAGATAGACAATGCGCCCCCAGTGAGTATGTGCAAGACGGAAGCCACGCCAGAGAGTCCTATGAGAAAATCAAACTCACGGGAACTGACGCTGGATTAACCCAAAGAGCGGCGGACACACGAGCGAGCTCATCGACAGCACATAGTTGCAGACCTCGCCTACGTAAATCCACACACAATGCCGCCACAAATCAGCCACGTTTGCTAGCCACAAACAATAGCGTACTACTCAATTGTTAAGCCCATACCTGCTGGATGGTTGTACCCGAGCACAAGCACGCGTGCACCAGTGAGCACAGCGTTGTAGAGCAGCATCGTTTGCTCGCCAAACGTCAGCAGCAGCTTGCGCAGGAGCCCGTCGTCGTACTGATCGTCCGTGCTGCACAGCTTGAACTGCAGTGGGATCTTCTGGTCGTGCCACTGCGCGTGGGCGCGGAAGTAGAGCGACTCTTCCAGCTCTTTCGCGCCGCTGCGGTCATTGCTACTAACTGTTCGCTTGAGCAGGCGACGCTCCATGTCCGAGAGATTGCGCACGCCGCTCGTGTCCACTGCGTTGACGACCTCGTAGAGGCCCTGCAAAATCTTCTTGGCATCACCGTCGTCTTTCACTGCCGCGAGTTTCCCAGCAGCGACGCTGAGCACGTCCTTGAACGAAAAACAGAACTGGAGAGCCGAACGAAACATGCAAGCACGCAGATAACGATGATCATCCATACATGCACATCCACAACAGTGTCAGCATTATGATACGCACACATACCTTGTGACGCGAGCAGATCGCGACGGCTTTAACCTTTGCGCCGCGGCGCACAGTGGTGTCGTACGTGGTTTGCACGACGCTGAGGCAGTACATGAACTCCTTGAGCGGGTCCACTTTGCTCTTGGCCGTAGCAGCGTCTGCGCCATCTTCACCGCGCTCATCACCTTGACCAACATCGCTGCTGTCATTATTACTCTCAGTGCCTTGCTCTTCAGTAGCTACTGGCGTCGCGTTATCGGCAGCGAGCAGGTGCTTGAACGCGCTCTTGCGGTTGAGGAAGAAGATCGTGAAGTCCTCCTTGCGGTTGTGCACGCCCTCCGGCAGCATCACGTCCGCGAAGAACTCGGGTGAGTAGTGCGTCAGTGACACGGGGAAGCTCTCGCGCAGCGTGCTCCCCTTGTCGATGTCGAACTCCGCGAAGAGTACGACCTCCGCCATGCGACCACCGGCAAGTTCATCCGTCGTCGCCATCACGTGAAGAAGTTGCTCTGCTTTTTGGCTTCAAGCAGGAAATGGGGAAGTCAAGGCGGAATGGTGGATTCGTACTTTAGAGGAGCAGCAAGCGAACGTTGCGCGAAGGTTGCTGGCCTAAATGTGGAAGTAAGTGACAAAAGTGGAACAGAGCGGAGAGTTGCGTGAATGTTACTGGAAGGTGAGCTGAACCGTTTTTGTCAAATTGAGAAATGTGCCACAGTCGTGCTTTTTCTTGTGGGGACACGAGCGGCAAGCAAGCATACAAACTTCAAGACGAACGCGACACTAGCGAGTGTTGATGATGCAGAGCGACCTGAGTGATGCAATCCACGGTCACAGCACCTGAGCATCGGCAGTACGCAGAGAACCGATCACCAGCAAGTTCTTCAGCCTGGTGTTGGACTCGGTGATTCGTGCATTGTACACACAGTCCAGCTCAATCAAGTCTGTCTTGTTTTGTCTGTCTGAGAGCGTCTTCGTGCAACGTTCGTGCAACCTCAACTGCTGCTCACACATCCTCCTTTGTCACTCTTGTGCCATTTCAGCTTTGGAGTGCGTCAAGCCAAACACATCGCGTCTCAAGTGATTGATCAATCAAGACGCCACTCCAGTAGCAAAAACACCAGCAGCACACCAGACAGCAGACAGCAGCATGGCCTTCGAACCGCGCCTCGAGCGCATCCAGCAGCTGCAGCAGCTCCCCGAGAACGCGCAGAAGAACCTCGCGCCCGTGTACCTCGATGCGGTCGCGGACCTGGACACGCCCGTGAGCGTGCTGCTCAAGCTGCGCGAGGGCAACACGCACTCATTCCTCTTCGAGTCTGTGTCGCCAGGTGAGAAGATCGCGCGCTACTCGTTCATCGGCAGCGGACCGCTCAAGATCGTGGCGACCGGCAAGGGACTCGACTTTGAGGGCGACCCGCTCGTGAACCTCGAGAAGGAGATGAAGAACTTCCGCACGATCGACCTGCCAGAACTCTCGGTGCCGATGACGGGCGGTGCGGTCGGCTACTGCAGCTTTGACGCGATCCGACACTTCGAGCCGCGCCTCGCGCCGTACATTGAGAAGCAGCGCGACGTGCTCAAGGTTCCGGAGAGCATCTACATGTTCTTTGACACGGTCGTGATCTTCGACCACGTCTTCCACTCGCTCAAGATCGTGTCGCACGCGCGCTTGGACACGGACAACCTGGCACAGGCGTACGAAGACGCCAAGCATAAGATCCTCAAGGTGCGCGATGCGCTCGAGAAGCCACTGGCGCGCACGTCGAGCGGCTCGCACGCTAATGCGTCCCAGGTCGCGACCCAGAAGATCGACCTGGAAGCGTGCTCGAACGTCGGCCAGAAGGGCTACGAAGGCTTTGTGCGCAAGCTGAAGGAGCACATCGTCGACGGCGACATCTTCCAGGCGGTGCCATCGCAACGCATTGTTGTCGACTTGCCGAGCCACGTCAAGGCGCTGGACCTGTACCGCCAGATGCGCGCGATCAACCCGTCGCCCTACATGTTTTACCTGGAGATGGGCGACGACTTTCAGGTCGTCGGCGCGTCCCCAGAGATGCTCGTGAAGGTTGACCACGAGCGCATCGTGGAGACCCACCCGATTGCTGGCACACGTCACCGCGGCAAGACCGACGCTGAAGACGGCGCGCTCGCGCAGGACCTGCTCTCGGACGAGAAGGAGCGCGCAGAGCATATTATGCTTGTGGACCTCGGCCGCAACGACGTCGGCCGTGTCGCCAAGCCTGGCTCGGTGCGCGTTGACGCGCTGATGAAGATCGAGAAGTACTCGCACGTGATGCACATTGTGTCGGTCGTGAAGGGCGTGCTGCGCGACGACAAGACCGTGTACGACGCATACCGCGCGATGTTCCCAGCCGGTACGCTCTCGGGAGCCCCGAAGGTGCGCGCGATGGAGCTGATCTGCTCGCTCGAGGAAGAGCGCCGTGGCGTGTACTCAGGCTCGGTGGGTTACTTCAGCTTCAACGGGTCGCTGGACACGGCGATCGCGATCCGCACGATCGTGGTCAAGGACAAGAAGGTGTACGGCCAGGCCGGCGGCGGTATCGTGTACGACTCGGACCCGTACGCCGAGTACATGGAGACGATCAACAAGCTCGGCTCGGCTGTGCGTACGATTGAAAAGTGCGCGCAGCACCTCGCGCAGCAGTAAGGCACAACATAAGAACATTGCATGTGGATCATTGGAGGAAGATACACCCGGATAAAATTGGGAGCGCTTGGATGGACGTACACAGACAAACAGCTAGGTCTATTGCACACATAGTTATACAGCATTAATGTATACAGCCGCATCGCTTTTCTCTCTCAAATTTACGAACATTGCGACTAATCTGCCTGTCGGTGACTCGTCCGTCAGTCGTTAGTTGCCATATACAACCCATCCGTGAGGTGGCGGCAGGTGTTTTGATTTTTCACTTGGGTACAGTATGGCAGCGAGGCACTTTTGGATCACAGACAGCACAGCGAGGCAAACACAGAAGGGAAACCAGCAGCAGAGAACAGAAAGAGAAGCAAACAAACCAGTGTGTGTACGGTTGCTGTTCCTCAAACCGCACTTGGTTTTAGTATAGCCATACTGAATGCAAGTGCACACCCCTCCCGCTCCCTTTGCCCTCCGTCCCTTCCTAGTCTTTCCCCATCCCATCCGCCCTCCCAGTCCGCATTTTGGATTTTACGTGCTCTCGCGCACACGTGGGGACGGCAGTCGACGGCGCTCTATTCGGGCATTGTTCATTACCCGCAGCCAAAAAAACGACAAAAAAAAAAAACATTTGCACCAAAGCCCATCGGTTGATATCAATCGATCGATTGATCGATTGATCGGGTCTGTGAGTGAAGTGAGTGAGCGAAGTGAGTGAGTGACTCTCTGGCTCGTGGACAACATACACAAGCGACGAACAGTTTCACTCCAGCTGACAGTCACCACCCGTAGCACAGAGTATGGCGAAGCGTGACGACTCGGAGGCTCCGCGGCGCGGCCGCCCCAAGCGCAGCAGCAACAATGCGCCGCCGCCGCCGCCGCCGCCACCACCACCACCACCCAAGAGCCGCATGGAGATGATGCTCGCGGTCGCAGCGGCCGCGGACGCTCCGAGCGGCTCTACTCCGTCGTTCTATCCGACGCAGCCGAGCTCCAACTTTCAGCCGCAGCAAGTGTATCCTTCACAAATGCAACAACAGCAGCAGCCTTCCCAGTATCATTCGTATGCGTCGCAGCTTCAACCGCCGCAGATGGCGGAACCTCAAGCCAAGCGCAGCAAGCGTGTGAAGAAGAACGAAGAGGATTGGATGCCGGCTCCACCCGTGCCGATGGCGTCATCATCAACTGCAAGCGGCGGTGGCATGAGCATTGGCAGTTTGATGGCGCCGTCTGCGCCTTCACCGGTGTCGTCAGTGTCATCGATTGACCCAGTGGCAGCAGCGGCGTCGTCTTCGAATATGCACAGCATCAGCAGTCTCACGAGTGGAACGCCACCCCCACCACCTCCAGAGTTCAAGATGTCCGTCTCATCGGCTGGGTCGCTATCATCGATCCTGTCGTCATCTTCACCTGCGGCGTCTGCGCCGTCGCCAACTGTCTCGGTGTTTCAAGCAGTGCCGACGATCATCCAGAGTTTTGCGGAGACGGAGCGAAGGCGTAACAGCAATAGCGCTAGTGCGAATGGCATCAACACCGCCGCCACCACCAGCAGCAACAACATGAACATCAGTCTTCTGACACATGGGAATGGAAAAGTCACAAGCACCAGCACCAGCACAACCGCTAGTCGTGGAGGCAAGAGCGACGAGCGCAGCGGTCGCAGTGCGCAACTGACGATGCTAGATTTGTTCTTCCCAGACGCAAACGGGAAAGCAGGCAATAGTGGAGCGACCGAGATCAACGGCACCAGAGACCCGACCAAGTCGCTGAAGAGGAAACGCCGAGTTGATGCGCCAATTCCTGGCTCTTCAAGTAGTCGATCCAGCAGACGAGCGAACGAGGGAGAGCAATCAGCGTCAACAGCAGAGTACGACATGCTGCGGTTTGGCGTGGATTCAGCAAAGCTCATCCCGCAGGGACTCGTTGACCGTGTTGATGCCAAAATGGATCGAGCGTTCATTTCACGATTGATTCGAAGCCACGTCGACAATTGGATCAAGAGAGCGGGGTTTGGGAGCAGCTTCCTAACAGAAGTGTCGACATTGCTGACTGCGTACTACCCGTGCCATTATCCGACTATCCTCGACGAAGTACTCGTGTGTTTCCTGTTCAAGCGACCAGAGGTATGTTGCTATTTATCTTGTTATCTGTGTGCGCTTCTTCATGATCATGTTTGCTAACTTTCTTCATGAAAAATGTTTGTTGCAAGCAGTTTATAGATTTGCTTCTGAAGCCAATGATCGAGAAGCTACAGAAGATGGGAGAGTCGGCTACAAGTGCGCGGTACCCTGTGGTGGATGCGTTCGCACGGATCTGTTATCAAGCTACTGCTGGCGGTGCATCCGAGCGATCCCGCCATGACTTCGCGTGTGAAGTACTGCTTCAGTGTCTGCTGGAGCAAAACACCGAGAAGTTCATTCTGAGCCCCGCCATCGCAGCGTGCGCCGTGAATTGCAGTGATATCGTGCTGGAAAAGCTTTGGCGGCAAATTTTGAGCGCGTGGGTGATGTCTGAGACTGAAGAAGAGTCGAAGAAGAGTCGCTCTGGGATCAAGCTCTTGATGGACGACTGGAACATTGTCGATCCGATCCAACAGGCGTTTGAGCTTCTGGAAGAAGAGAGGAAGACTCGCCTTCGTGTTGATCACGTTGGCAGAGGCAGTTGCCGCATGTCGAGTACGCTCACGCGACTTGTGCTGTTGGACGTCAAGTTCAAGACTGAAGCGACGATCTTGTCGTCTTCAGTCATGCAGCAAGCTCTGGAGTTTTTCTTTGGACATGGAAGTACTTCGGAGAGCTCTGCGTTGCTATTGGACCGGGTTAGATGCCTCGCTGATAATAGTGACAAAGAGTTTGCTCATTTACTGAAATTCCTCGTAAATTCCACTGCAAAATTGAGCGTTAAAAAGACCAATTGGTTCTCTCGGCATGTGCTGCGCTTCCTCTTGTGCGATGCGCGCGCCATTGCTGGACGCAAGAAGTTGCTCGCGGAGGTGGTGAACCGGTACATGCCTCTGCTGCTCGGAGCTTCGGACAAGGACGAGTGGCAGCAGAACCATAAGCAAGCTTCGACCAAGTCTGCAGTGGCAAGCAAGTCGGGCGAAGACTCAAGTGTGGCAATTTCCAAGTCCAAGAAAACATCGCTGTTGTTCGAGGCAGGCGACTCATGTGATCAAGTTTCGTGGGACGCGTTGGAAATTGTCGAGAAGCACAGCGTGGCGGAAATCATCGAGAAGATCGAAATCCTGCTCGACATGCTGGAAGGAGCGCATCCGGCCCACTCGACCGCTTTTCTTGAGATCTGGACCACTGCGTGGTCGTCCAAGGCAAACCAAACTGCCGTTCCGTGGATGTATGTGCACGCGCTGGTGCTGGTCGCCGTGAACGAGCGAACTGCTGAGAAGTATCGCTTTGTGCTCAAGCAGTTCCAATCTCTCGTGAGTCAGACGTGTCGAAAGCACTTTCGACAGATGCGAAAGCAGTATTCGTCTGGAAAGCACAAGGCGGAAATCGTGAACAGGTTCACCGACTCGCTGTATTTATTCCTCTCGTCGCCGAGCGAGTTTGCTCAAACGCTTCTTCGTGAGATCATTGCTGCGATTCGGCTCCTTGGACGCGGTCACGGTGCGGCGGCATCAGCATCATCAGCTTTGCGAGAATCGCCAATCTTTAACAATGCGGTGATGGCGTGTCTCGGAGAAGGCAAGCGTGATGAGATTTGGAAAACCTCTTCTAGTAGACGAAGTAGTCCCCAGAAGAGCGCACAGGAGACCTCAACACCAGCACACTCTGCTCCACAAACAGAAGTGGATCTTCGGGTTCTCGTGTCGCTTCTTGATTTGGCATCTTTGGAAGACGAGACTGGAAAATTCGTGCGCGCTCAGCTATCCAGTCGACAGACAG
This sequence comes from Globisporangium irregulare, assembly GCA_038051095.1. Classification (NCBI taxonomy): domain Eukaryota; phylum Oomycota; class Peronosporomycetes; order Pythiales; family Pythiaceae; genus Globisporangium; species Globisporangium irregulare. The sequence continues at coordinate 122,140 of JALBZZ010000009.1, forward strand.
TTCGATTGCTCACTGGGCTCATGAGAGAAGTTTCCGGGAACCGATACAAGATGGCGAAGCTCATCGATTTGCTGGATGCTGTGATCTCTCAACGGCAAGAAGACAGTAGCACGCTCGGCAGAGAATGGTTCCGACAACACATTGTCCAGCAGCTCGTTACGTGCGCGTACAGTGTTGGAACTCTGGCAGTCTCGGATCGGCTTGTGGGCTTGCTGCAAAGCCTCGCCCAGAACAGCGCTGCGAAAAATGCGGATCGTGGCAGTGCGAGCACGAGCACTTTGCTTTGGGTGACTCTACGGCAATGCACGCGCTTTTGCTGCGGATGCAGCTCGGAGAATACGTTGAGCTCCCTTCGAGTGCCAGATCAGCAACTTTACGTCGCAACAGCAGGGAGCTTTGCTGAGCTGGTAAAAGTGATGCTTTGCACTTCGTCCGCGTCAAGCGCATTGTGGGTGAGCAGTGTCGGTGAATTCGTCGAACAAGAGCTCTCGTCGTGCAATGCGAAGGGGACGCGCATGAACACGTTCTTGCTGCTCTTGCTGCAGAAGATGGCGCGGGTCGAGCGTCAGCCTCGCTCGTGCATCTCAGCAGTCCAGCTTGCAGTGTTCTCCATCGGCGCGACGACGAGGGACCAGATTCGCATCCTGCAGCTCCAGTTGCTGAAAGCGCTCTGCTCTCGGCTGGTGGGGATGCGAGATCACAGAGTACCATCCAAGTCGAAGGCTGTGAAGGACATGGAAGAGGATTGCAGAGAGTGGGAGGAGCTGGTTTGCAACGAGCGCTTACGATCCGACTTGAAGCGAATCGTCAACGCGGGAGACATTGGCTCGTCCAGCAGCAGCAGCAGCAGGACGTCGATTGTTCTTGCGCAGGGGGTGCTCAAGTTTGTAGCAGAAGTGGATCGAATGAAGCACGTTCAGGCAGTGTCGACAAGATAGAACGGGACACAGCAGTGGGCATAGACACAAGAATGTTACAAGAAGCGACACTGACATGTATGACGAGCAAAAGAACGAATGATCATGGTGCTAACAAGATGGAGAGTTGTTTTACTCATCAGCTTCGTGTAGCAACCACCGTGTTGATGGGATGTACGCAAATTCTTTTGGTTCTGGTTCGGTAAGAGTTTGCATAATGATGCTTGCAGAACCTGGAGGCACCGTGCATTGTGCCATCACCTCCAACAGATTGCTGTTGTCCATGATTGAGTCTAGCTAGGGAGCCCGTGTTACCTCGCTCAACAACGTGGATTGGTTCGCGATATTGTCGTGCACCAATCACTCAATTCTCCGCGGGCTGTTGCCACTGACACATTCCAGTCTGCAAGTTGCGGTAGAAGCGCTGCGCACTCGGAATGCGCGCCGCTGAGTCCTCCATCACCGCCCATAGCATCCCAACGCGCTCCACTTCCTACAATACGTACACGCAAAGCATCGATCAGACTCACTCTTTTAGCCCAAGTACCACCAAGCTAGTTGGCATCCGTCGATCAATCACCTCAGCTCGCCAACGCGCGATCTTGCTTGGCCCCGCGAAGCTGTAGACGCCCTCGGGCGTGCGTTCTCGCTCAAGGCGGCGGTAGTTCTCGATCACAAACTCGTTCGACGGGTCCGCGTCGATCGCTCGGCGATAGAGCAGCTCCGCCTAACATATTGACATACAAAGCAGTCAGATCCGAATACCTGGAGGCACTGGAGGTGCTCGTTCGATACAGATTTACGTCTGCTTTCACCTTGTCGAACTCGTGGTAGATGCATTGAAGGAAGACCGCGTAGTTCCCCATCGCCTACAAGCAGCGCAACAACCAGCAAAGCCCAAGTACAAGCTGAGCAATGACTCAAGCCGAAGCAAACCATTTTCAAGCCCTGAAGGATGTACGAACATGGGCATTTTTCGGCTCGAGGAACATTTTCCAGCAAAAGCAGTTCTCTTCGACGCTCTTGAGGACTTGGCACTCTGTCAAAGGACCACCGACTATTATCTGGGCTCGGGCCTGGGCGATGAGGCTTTGCGCGCGCGACCACGTCTGCTTTACCGGGTATCTGCACGAGTATATGAGCAAAACGGCGAGACCCACGAGCGTTTTGACATCGTCGGGGCGGATCTGAGCACAACCCAGAGAGAGAGAGAGAGAGAGAGAGAGAGAGAGAAAGAGAGAGAGAGAGAGAGAGAGAGAGAGAGAGAGAGATCATCAAAATGTTAGAAATTGGTACATTTTGGATTTGAATACAGAGTCCCATATCGAGTAAGAGGGAAACAAATGTTGAAATTGGTTCATGAACTGACCTTGAGAACTGTTTCGTAAATGGTGAACGCGCCTTTGAACTGCGTGTTGCCAATGAAGGACCAGAGTATTGTGAGTTGTTGGATCAATCATACAGAATATTTGGGGTACTAGAAGAAGGCTGCTATTCACAGAACCTACCTCGTGCTCCATGATGTGCAGGTGGAACGCGTATCGCGTTGTGGCTTCCACATCCTCATCGGCGGCTGCTGGTGGCAAGGCTGCTGGTTTAGTAGGAGTCTGCTGGTGATACCGCAGCGCCCTCGCGAGCTGCTGGAGCCCCCAGTTGCTGACTCCGATCCACGTTTTCCTGCGAAACCAGCTCTGGATTTGCCTCGCAGCCTATAGAAACAGCAGCAATGTAACCCCAAGAGCCAATTTTCATTTCTATGTACTGTGACATCATTTTTCAAACGCGAACGCGCAGCAACACACCTTTTCTTCATTGAACTGGCTGAATATGCCCCGAAAAGGATTGAAGAACCGCTGTGCAGCTGCTTCACTTGCGGAAATTGGTTCGTGCACCTGCTGCCACTCGTCCGGCGGCATTGGCACGTCGCAGTCCAAGAGACTGCGCGGCTTCTCTCGACAATGCATCGCCAATTCACCTCCGCCTGGTATACTGCGCCTATGGACGTAAACGAAGCCACCGGTCTCAAGGTCAAACTGTTTCTTGTACGTTGCCTATAGAATTTAACCAAGCGTTCAGAACAGTGTTAGCAAGTCTGCGCGTCCAATAACCTCAAGCCTTGTGACTCACCAAAGCGAGCCGGAGGCGGTGCTTGCGAGCCAGCGCTCGTCTCACGCATGCCTGCACAAACACCACGAGCTTTTCTTCTCGAACCCGTCGGATTCCCAGCTCCAAAGCGTCTTTTTCCCTCCGCAAGCGTCGTTTTTCAGCCACAACCTCGACCATGTTCTCGTATTGTGGAGGTGCCAGTCCAAATGCCATCAAGTAGCATACGATGCTCCGTATTGCGACCAGACTATCCCTCGAACCGGGTTTGAGAAAGCCCTGAAGCTCAAATAGAGTAGGGAATTGGTCTTCTTCACGGTCGTCGCGGACTGTTGAAACATCCGAGAAATCGGTAGGAGTCCTTGCTGGAAGCAACGTCATCTGTCGGAACCGCATAAACTGGAGCACTTGGAACGCGAAACCCGCACTGAAGTCCCACCACCTTCTAAGCTCAGAAGTCGATGGAAAATAAGCGAGAACCTTGAAACTAGCGGCGCTTTGCAGCATTTTGACGATCACGTGCGAATCGCCATTGTCTCCTTTTCCATGGACTTCGTCATCAGGAACAGTGTTGAACTTTCGGAAGCGGACGGAGACAGCTCCTTTGAACACCAGCTGCACACCCAAAACCAAGTTCACAGATTCCATAAAATTGGTCAGCAGCAAAGTACTCACATAGGTACAGGGATCGGCCACACGCTGCGTACCTTGCCAAGCGAGGTTTGGATCGGGTCTCTGTAGTACTCCACGCGATCAAACTTCGCATGAAGGTACAGTCGCCTGAGCACCGCACGTAGAGAGCTGTCCGACCTCGTTTTCGCGCCGCGCGGACCGCTAGTGAGCCCCAGCGAGCGATTTCCCTGGATCAGAGGCGCTCCAGGGTTCAACTCCTTGTTGCCTTTGCCATCGTCACTTGGGCTATCGCAAAGTGTGGATCTCTGTGGAGTCACTGAACCGGACCCACTACATCCACTGATCGTTCTTTCGTCTTCATCTTGGATGAACTGGTCTATCAGTCCTTGTGAAACGCGCACTGATCGCCACCAGCAGGTAATTGGCTCCAGAATCTCCAGTTCGTACCATTTCTCTTCCTCCATGTTCGCCGAGCCCTCACCAACAAATTTCTTTCGTCCAAGTACTGGCGAGAGAGCGACAGAATCGTTTTCATCAGCTGCAATAGCATCAGCAGCATGATAGAGAGAAATCCGGACGCTCTTGATTTCTAGTCGACACACCACCACACAAATCAGCCGCTTCCGCTTCGCCCAGATGCGCTCACGCCTCAAAACCCAGATGTAATTGATCTTCTTCCACTCGCGGAGCACGCGCAGTCGGCGCTTCATCCATTTCACAATGCGCACACGCATTACTTCCACAAATGCCTCGCGCTCTCGTCTCAATATCCGCAGCTCATGGCGCGCCTTGATCCGCAATTGCACCTTGACGACCTGCGTCCGTAATCTATGAAATGGCTGGTACACCACGCGCTTCCTTTCAAGACTCTGGAGCTTCGTGGCGGCTTTGCGCTCGCATCTCATCCTCAAAAGTGCCTTCAAATGCTGTTTTCGGGTCGCAAAGCGCTTCCAAAGCGCCTGAATGCGCGTCGCTGCACCGTACTCGCGTGTGAATTTGTGCAGAATGTCTCGTTTGCACTGCAGACGCCACTCGTTCACAAGCTCGCTCCAGATGGGGGTCACGCTCGGCGCGTCGAGCATTCGCTCAAAGAAGAGCCGAGCCAGCTTGGCATTGTCGCTGTCATTGATTGTGATAGAAATTGGTTGGCTCTTGTGCTTCTTCTTCTTGGGCGATGATGGTTCTGGATACAAGAACTCGGCGATCTTCGTGAGCGCTTGGAGAAACCCGTCCAAGTCCATTTCGTAGTGCGAGCCGGGTGCCGTGTGGCTCGCAAAGAGGAACGCGGCGTCGCCGATACTCAGTAAATGCGGCTGCACGCCGATTTCTCGCAGCAGTTTGCTGAATTTCACGCTGTCAATCGCGTAGGAAGGTGGGTGTGAGCGGCACATCTGGTCGTACTTCTTTCGGAGCACACAGTCGCGAATGTTGGTGCTGTGGAGGAAGCGCGTCCAGTCGATGGTTTTGCTCCAGAAGTCGGCTTCGATGTGGATTTCCACGCGTTTGCAGGAGATCGGGACGCGAAAGTAGGTGATCAGCGACCGGCTGGTACAACTGGAAGAAGAAGAAGCGTTGTAGCTGTAGTTCTTTGTGAAGAAATCGAACTGCGGGTGCGTGACGAAGCGCCAGACGTCCTGGAGCCATTTAGCTGGAGCTTGATCGTGGGTTTCTTCGCGGTGATTGAGAAGCTGACGACTGGCCTGGATGGGCCTCAACTTGACGATTTGCCACACGTACGCATTGCGCAAGAGCAGCAACGCGCTCAGTGAACAGGATGCGTCGCGTTTGAACTCGATCTGTAGTTGGGGACCTGACGATGATGATAATGAGCAAGTGAGTCTGGTGTGTGCTTCTCTGTCCGTTGAGGATGACGATAGCAGCACTCGAGCGCTTGTGACGTGAATCAAAAAGTCTTCATCGTAGAGCACCAGCCGCAACATTGCCACAGCTGATGAGAGTCCGCCGTTATTGTTGTTGATATCGCTAAAGAGTTCTCGGAAGAGCTCAAGAGCGAAGGGCGTTGTGAGTAGCGCGGTGGTTGCGCTCTGGACATCTGCGAGCGCGTAGAGCGGCTTTAGGTACTCCTTCTCAGGATTGAATCGCTACAAACAGCAGTCCACATCAATAATACAATCAGATAGAAGTTCAGAGGTCTACCTCCACGCAACAGAAGCCTACTATATCAGTTGTACACACACACGCACAGACTCACTTTGCTTGGAAGAACTGGCCCAGTCTCCTTCGATTGAAGCTGCAGATGGTCTCGCTCAACTTGAAAATCTGCGATTTTCTGGGCCTCGGTCTTGAAACCCACGTGCTTCTTCCTCTTGTTCCGCTGGTCGTCACCCGCCGACAGCTCTAGCACTAAAGTCGAGTCCTGGAGCAGCTGAAAGTGCACAAACGCGCGCCAGTTGATGAAAAACTCGGCCACAATGGCGCTTGTAGCCTGAGTTTCAAAAACCACCTCCTGCTGCATCGGGTAGTACGCGACATCCACCTTGTTGTCGCCATGACCGTCGAGAGGCGGTGCTTCGTGGCCGGCAATGTGAGGCAGGTGGTTGGGCGGTGCTGCATTTCTCAGCGCCACCGAGATCTCAATATGCAGACGCTGTAGCGGGATCGCATACTGGCGAACTGCTGGTGCTGATGGTAATGAAGGCGCCTCTGAAACGAGTCCCGCTTGAGCAGCTCCCTTAGTGCCAGCAGCTGCTTGGCATAACAAGGCGAACGGCATGAGTGCGACGACACTTATGCTGGCTTCGAGCGCTCTTGGAAGTAGGCTGCCTCGATACAGAAATAGGAAGTCGAATGAACAGCCTGGACTCTGTGAGATGCGAGAGCCAGGACTCATCAGTTGGGGTTTCTGTATCAACGCAGCGTGGATCTCTACGCGAAGATCAGCAACCGACTGGTTTGGTCGGATCATCACGTTGCCGATGCCCGCGAGAACAAGGCTCTGACGCGGCTTCTTGATTTGCTTTAGCTCGCTGGCGGCTGCTGGTATATTCGATACGACGACCGAAGCAAACTTGAGCATCAGGGGTGGCGGTGTTGGCATCGTTGGCGTGATCGAGACAGGATGGAGCCTGGCTGGGTTTTCAAAAATGCGCGCGTGCAGACCAAGCTGGAGGAGTGTCGTGACGAGAGCGAGCCTTGGGATCCGATAATAGAGCTGGTCTCTGACGCAGACACTTTGGCTCAGCGCTGCTGGGATCCGCTGTCGAGGACTCCAGAACCCATCGTCCGACGAGCTTTTGGCCTCTGTGCCATACTCGTGGATCGTTGGGCGAGTCTGGAGAGCTCCATTGTTGGGTTTCCTGAGTTTGTTTGATCTCCGATTCGTGTCCATACGAAACACGGCCCATTGAGCCAGCAAAGAGCTCTCGTTCTGGCGCTCGTGTCGTTGGGGAGATAGCGAGCCTTGTGTGTGGAGTATAGCTGAGCTCCTGCCGAGTTCGGATACGTTTGCCTGGAACAAATAAAAGCGACCGCCGATTTTCAAACCCGCACGAGCGGATATCGCGTTTTCCACCACTGGGACTTGCTTGACGGGCGTAACCTGTTGATCTCGGCCTCGGATTTGCCGTACTCCAGGTGGTGAAAGTGGTGATAACACTGGAGACTTGAGTGAACTTCTAGAACCACCAGCACCATTACGAGGACGGCAATACTCGGTCCTTGTAGCCTGATTATATGCTGACGACGATGCGTAGAAAAGACATAACAGCACCCAGGCGGCCAACTGAGCGCTGATCGAGCTCACGCGCGCGTACATCTCGAGGGCAACAGGGTACTTTGTCGTCGTCATCATCACCTTCCCAGTCTCGCCATTCTTCTCGTAGAACGGCTCTAGTGCTCGGTACGCAAACCGAAGTTGTGACTGGACCAGCACCGGCTTCTTCAACTTGCGCTTCCCATCCCCAAGGTGGTGGTGCTGCAGCTTCTGAAGGCGCTTGGCGAGTTTTTCCCATACTTGCAGTGTATTTGTGAGCAGCTCCAGACGCAGCAGCGGCCACAGCGGCGCCTCTAAGTTCTCCTGTTGCTGACTCGGTTTTTGCGTGGACAGCGAGAGCAAGAGACAGTGGACGCACGCGAGCACGGCGTGAATGAGCGGGTGCGGCTGCGATGGAAACGCCGTGAGCACGCGCAGATCGTCGACGCTGAGCTGGTGGAAGACCTGGAGGAGCTCGTCCACTTCCCAGGGCGAGAGCGACGCCACTAGTATCGTGAGAGATGGCGAGGAAGGTTCATGGTTCCCATTCATGCATCCAGGGTCGCTCGGGGCTTTGAATGACGAAAGGTTTCTTGAAATGAATGGACTTTGCGGCGCCGGAAAGGCCGTCTCAAGAGTGCCAAAGACAGCAACAGAAGCGGCGTCAGAAGTCGGTTTATATTTGTTGTATGAGAGCAGTCAGCAAGCTGCTACTTGAATAATTAAATGGGTATATCTGTTGAGGAATGCGAATGCAAGTTGATGATATGTAAAAAGTATGCAGTCTTGATAAGGTGAAGTTGTCGGGTTTCTGGTGCGGTTGCTGGTCAAAATGGATGGCTGAGGTTTGTCTGAAGCTCTTGGATTCATCTCCAGGAGTGAATGTTCTGTGTCTGTCTCAGGAACTTGAAGCTCAGAGGCAGTTCCGCTCAGTTTTCATGGTCTCACTTAGAGCCCCGTGTTGACAAAGAGCTGGTCCTTCTCGACCGCAATACCGATCTTGGAGTTCGTGGTCACGAGGAGTGAGTTGTCGCTCGAGTACGTGTACGCGCCCGAGCCGCCGGTCGCAGCGCTCGCGGCCACCACTTGGCCTGTCGTCGTCGCGTAGTAGACCGTGCCGACCGTGAGTCCGCCGGAGACGGACACCTCGGCCTTGCCGCTGATCGCGACCGTGGCCTTCTTGGACTTACTCGTGTACTTGCGCAGGATGCCGACGGGAGTGCCGAAGTCCTCGATTACCGAGAAGCGCTGGTGCATGGTATCGCCGCGATAGCTCAGGTACGCGGTCACGACGCCGTCGTCCGAGATCGGGACGACGTCCAGGGTCACCGCTTTGCTCGTGGCCTTCGTTGCGATGAGATTGAACGTGGACGGGGCAAGCGGGAGCACGGGCGTCACATCCTTGAACGCGAGCGTCTCGGTCGAGTACTGAAGTATCTTGATGCTGAGTCGACCGGACATGGATGGGTTGAGGAAGCTGATGACGAGGCGGTTGCCGCTCAGCTTGGCGAGGCTCGGCTTCGGGTAGAACTCGTAACCTGTGCCCCACTCAAAGGCGCCGCTGACTTCGGTGAGCGCGTAGCTGCTGCGGAAGCTCAGCGAGCCATCGAACGTGGACACCGCCACGGTCGCGACCATGAGCGCATAATTGTTGGCCTTGTCGTAGAACGCGATCGCGAAGACAGTGTCCGAGAGCACGATCGCCTCGACAAAGTTCGCAGGCTGGAACTGGGTCTGGCACACAGCGGTGGAGAACGCCGAGACAGACTTGTCCGAGCTCTTGAACGCTGCCTTGGTCACGCAGAGGCCGCTCGCCACGGTCGTGCTTCCGCCCACCGGGGTGGTGTAGTATGGAATCACAAAGGCGCCAGTCGAGCTGATCGCCAGCGGCTTGCCGAATTGGGTACTGGCCGTCGCTGCGGCACTGTCCGGCGCGAAGTTTGGCGTGTCGGCCGAGTACGTGATCTCGTGAGTTGACGGGTCCACCATGCCGACAGTCACGCGCTGCGAGTACCCCGCCGCGAGATACTTGTCATAGTATGCGACCACGAACGCGTTGAGTCCTGGGAGCGGCGCGAGGTAGTACGTCGCCGAGTTCTCGGCAACTTTCTGGCGCTTGGCCTGCGCCATCGTCGCAGTCGCGCCATCGAGCATGACTGGCGCGACCCACGCTGCGTAGGTCGGCTTGCTGTACGGCTCCTGACTCATGACGACAGCGAGCGTGTCCGAGAGAACCGCGATACCGCGGATCGACTCGCCCGAGATGACGTTCTCCGTCAACACGGCGGCCGGCGTGATCTTCTTGTCCGTGGCGCCGACTGTGAACGTTGTGAGCACGCCTTCCATGGTATCCTTGGTCGCCAGGTCCGTGCGCGTGTAGCTCATGAGGTTCGTCGAGTAGGAGCTCTTGGAGATGCCCATCGGCGCGAAGTTGGCGTACTCGTAGTAGTAGTCGCTCTCGCTGAGTGCCAGCGCGCTCAGGTACGCGGTCGTACCTGCGCCATTGCGCAGACTGGAGGAGCTCGAGAGACTCACGGCGTTGCCCTCTTCAGGGGACGTGCCGACCGTCGCGGCAAAGTTCTCGAACGTGAAGCGCGTCGTCGGGCTCGGGCGGTTCACAAAGTGCAGGATGTAGAGTGCCGTGACATTGCCGAGCACGAAGAGCACGAAGAACGCCTGGATGAGCAGTTGCTTGAAGCTCGAGGAGCCAGCAGCCGTTGCAGCGCTGGTAGCTGTGGAGGTACCAGCCGAAGGTGCTGAGGTCTTGTCGAGTTTGACTTGCGAGGGATCGACGGGCTTTTGAGGGTCCATCGTGGCTTCAAGTTGGCTTCTGAAGATGCTGAAGATTCTGGGGTTGGGTGGTGGTGCTAGGGAGAAGGCAAGTTGAAGAGTGAATGGGTGAGCGAGTGAGAGAGAGAGAGAAGTGAGCTATTGGGGTCTTGGAGAGTGCAATTAGCTCACGATCTCAGCTCTCAAGGGATGGGACCGAGGTGACGGAGGCGGATGGAGACAGGGCTGACTGGCTAACTATCAGACCTTGCGGGCGTTGCGCATCCGTATCAAGCGCCAAGTTGCACGTGCGCTCGTGTGAAAAATCTTATTTCGAGACGATCCAGCACACTCGCTGACAGAGATCAGTCGTTTCCCACGCAGGCCAACCAACCAACGGATTGGCTTCATCTGGTTGATGATGGGCATCATGACTTTGTCTTTGGCGTTGGCCCAAGTCCTCCCCTCCGCAGCACACCATGATTAAGCTAATCTGAGAGCGCTGGAAAACCGCAGAGTGGGCTGACATCTGAAATCAAAGGCTACTGGATGCGACGAGGTGAGCGAGGCACGTCCCTACCGTGGTGGTGATTCGTTGGCTAAGAATGACTCGCTCGCTCATGAGCCAGCGCCAGTACCAGGAGTTAGGAGTTTCAGAGTGAATGGAAATAGTAAGTAACGAATGGCGTAGCGATAATATTAGGGGGTATTGATTTATTTGTGTCATTGGCTGTGTGATCTCCATTGAAATGGAGAGCGAGCGAGAGCGCTGAGCTGAAAACGGAAGTAAGTGATCGCGTGGACCATTTCAGAATCCGATGTGTTAACAGGGCTCGAAATGGCGTAAAATAAAATATTTTATTGCATCAGAAAATGCATTTTTATAAAATATTTTATCCAAATATGCTATTCATAGAAACCAGTTTTTATACGAAGACCTGAGTCATAGAAGACTTTCTGCTTTCGCGGGCTAGAAGCCTCCGTTGTGTCATTTCGCAATGCGCTATGCTATTTGATGGGTGTTACAGGAACTGCACACCATTGGGGTTGGTTGCTGACAGCAAAGGTGCGTGTGCAATTGCGCGCTTTATGAACAACAAATAGGCAGCATCTTCTCTTCTCTTTTCGTTGCGCCATTTGCCTGCAGTAGTTGTGTGATAATCTCTCTCTCACTGCAAATGAACTCGCAAGAAAGAAAAAGCGTGGGCCTTTTTCTTTCTTGTGAGTTCATTTGCAGTCACGCTTGTTTGTTGCAAGCCAACTGCAAAATGGCGTGTTTAGTAGTTTGGTGTGGTCCACTTGAGACACGCCATTCGTCGACAGCCAGCCAAATGCGGCGTCCAAGGTTTGGCTCTGAATCAGAGCTGCGTGGTGACAGGCTTGGAGAAGTGATTGATGCTGTAACAAGAAACATGCCAGTCAGCCTGCTGTCATATCAACAGAAATTTTCCAGTGCGCGCAACGTGGCACTGGTCAGGCACTACTACTTCATCGCAGGGACCCCACTGTATTATTTTCGGTCGTGTCGCCCTTGTCTCTGCTGCTGCGCGACGGCGCTGGACAGCATCTGCATTGCACGCTGACGTTCTGGTAGTCTCTGCATGTGATCTTGGAGGAAGCTCCGTTTGAGAGAGCAATACAGGGAATGAGCTTTCAAATCAAATCTGGCCGAGAAGATCACTTGGTATCCATCCGCAACGAGGTTTTCCGTGGTCGCTGAACCCAAACAGCAGCCGTTGGATGGTCCAGCAGATCCTCCGATGTTTTGTTTTCCTTCGAGAAGTGTCCAGTGAAGGTAGCACCAGGAGAAACCTACACTTTTAGTTTGTGAGCGCAAAAGCTTCCAACATGTATTCTACTGTACTTTTGAGTTGTTGAAGATACTTGGATCCCTAGCCCGCTCGCCTAGATCGATTTTCCGCCAATGAATGATCCGGCAGGCGCGTTCCAGCAACTGAACGAGGATGAGCCCATTACACAACAACTCAAAACAACTCGTTCACGGCTTGGACACATATTTGTATCAGAAAGTACGTGTGCTTTGCTGGACCAACAAGGTGATCCCTGATCGCTCGAGCACAAAGCATGGACGCCGACGCGCTCGGCTGAGGCAAGAGAGTGGGCCTCTGGCGCTGACCTTTTTGCGGCGTCTCTCCGTCGAAAAGAAAGAGAGAGAGAGTGACGTGATGCGGCTGACTGGACGCAGCAGCAGGTTGCTGTTGTTTGTTGGATGGCCGACTGGTCGGCCCACTCAGCCAGCCAGCCATCCACTTGCGCGCGCAAGTTTAGCAAGCAAGACACGACTTTGCGCCTGTTTGTTTCCTTCCATTTTTCACGGGGACGTACTTGTACTTACTTGGCCACGCGCGTCTCGCGACTTGCTCTCGAGCGCGCCATCCAACTCGCTCATTCTGCAATTGGCGTCCTCGAGCTCAAGTACCACCACCAGAAGCAAGAAGCCTCGCATTGATCGCCACCATGAAGGCCGCGTCCAAGGAAACCGAGGTGGAGAACCTCGCGCTCACGCCGCGCAACGGCGGCGACTATGCGAACACCAGCTCGGCGGTCGCCGCCGCCAGCGACAAGAAGCGCACGCGCACCATGCACATCGGCGTCGTCGCGTTCTTCCTCGTCAACATCATCGTGCTCTACATCCTGCACTTTGCGGACCGTGGCAACTCGTCGAGCTCGGATGCGATCTCGGGCCAGTTCTCGTCCTCGACTCTGGCGTCCTCCAGCTCGGCGGCGGCCTCGTCGGCGTCAGCGCCTAGCGAAGGCCACGCCGTGAGCTTCACGTCTGACGGCAAGCTCGCCAAGGGTGCCGGTACCACCGCATACCTGGCGGCCGCCACGCTGCCAGCGGACCAGAAGGCGATCCAGTACGTGCACTTCGCCAAGCTGGGCGTGTCCAAGTCGGTGTACAACACCAACTTGATGTCGTACCAGCAGGGCTCGGCACCAAACATCGAGAGCGTCATCACGACTGTGAGCAAGACCGCAGACAAGAAGGAGCTGAGCATCGCGGCGTACGACGCGAAGAACGTCATCAAGGGCTCCTCGATCAAGGGCTTGACTACGCTCTCGGACTCATCCGCGATCGCTGTGACCACCACGACGGCGTCGGACGGTCTCTCGTACCTGGTCGACGTGTACCCGATCTCGATCTCGGACTCGACGGTCTCGTTGGGCGAGAAGACGTTCGCGGTGAACAACTCAGCCACGAACTTTGTCTCGCGCGTGTCGGCATCGAGCTTTGCGATTACCTACTACGAGCCGTACTCGTCCTCGGCCGCGTACTACCAGCGCGTCAAGATCGGCAGCGTTGCGGACGGCAAGGTGTCGTTCTCGGACAGCCTCGTCTTCGGCAAGGCGAACGGCAAGACATTGACCACGATCGGCCACCCGCAGCCAGTGTTCAACACGAGCGACCGCTTCACGATCCCATGGTTCGTGGACTCGTCCAGCGCGACCAAGGACAACCGCACGGTTGACGACTCGGTGGGTCTTTGTCTAACGACTGCCAGCTACGACGCCGCCTCGAAGGCGTTGACGAGCCTCGGTGATGTGTGCAACACCGACTTGCAGCCAGCGTACTTCATCGACTCAACCCAGCTCTCAGAGACCGTCGTAGCGCTCATCTTCTTCAACCGCGCGGACAACTTTGCGCTGACTGTCGCGACCGTCGAGTTCTCGGCGATCTCGGGCATCCCAACGTTCCGCGGCTCGTACGTGATCGAAGAAGCCAGCGGGGCGTTCGACTTCGGCTCCTCGACATACGGCTTCAACCCGCAGCCAACGCTCCAGGTGCTAAGCGACAGCCGCCTGGCGGTCAGCTTCCTGAACCCATCGAACTCGGGCAAGCCGAGCATCAAGGTGCTCAAGTTCTCGAGCGACTTATCGATGAGCGACGTGTCCCCAGTGCTGCCGATCTCCAACATGGACTTCTCGGTCGAGTCTGCGGACCCGAAAGCGTACGGTGGTATCGTCTTGGACATGCTCCCGGTTGAGACTGGTTTCATTGCCAGCTACGCCGGTCTGTGGGCGGGCACCCAGCACCAGCGCGTCGTGCTTGTCGAGTCGCTCGGCAAGCCAGTCGGCGTTGTGTCCAAGGCCGACGGCTCTGACATCTCGGTCGCCACTTCAGGCACCGTGGAAGTGTCGAACAAGTTGACTTCGGGCAGGACGTACTACGCCGCGACGGACGGCACGCTCTACACACCATCGAGCACCACGAACGACGAGTTTGTACTGGTGAACGACAACAATGTCGTGATCTCCAAGGACGCGCTCGTGGGTGTGGCCGTGAGCGACAAGAAGCTCTTCGTCACTGCCTAGGAGGACGACTATCCATCCATCCATCAGTGTGAATATGTTTTCTCTATGATGAATTCGTTAGTTGAGCGTGCTTAGTACTAGTATGCAGCCACCACCACCACACAAACAAATCCATGTGATTATTTCTCTCTATCAAAGTGTGGCTGTTGATGACTGCAACTCGTGATGGTATGCACAGATTGATAGATGGTCTCTCGCATAAGCATCCTATAGGAACGAAGGAACTCATAACAGGACACAATGCAGAGCTGTTGCTGTGTTCATTCAGTGTCAGCTCATACTCCGCCGCGCTATACGCTATACGTCAGTCAGTCAGTCCATTGCAGAAATTGCAAGTTGAAAATGGCATCTCATTTCCAGCGCATTCGTCACAACAGATCTTCTGATTATTGACCAACGAGCCGCAGTGGCACCAGACAAGACATGAGGGGCGCATGTCACGTGAAGATCGGTGAGATGACCGCACGTCACCAGAGTGGGAGGGCGGACGCGCATGGGACGGAGCGGCGCGTGCGGTAACGCAGGAGCACGCGAGCAGAGTCGGCGCGGTGTCAGCATGGAGGCACGTTCCTAGCGCGTCTGCGATTCGCCAGCGCTCACTGGCGCTGGGCTCCCCAAAAGAAAGAGGAGGGGGGGGGGGCATTATTAAACCAACATTCATTGCTAGCACAACAAAGGAGTTTGCAGAAGAGCAGTGCTGTGCAGCAGGTGTCGGCTGTATGTCCAGCGATGCGTGCATGAGCAACGCGCGTATTTGCCACCTTCGCTATATATCGTATCCATGAGCATTGAGGCCAAGAGCTCCCATTCCGTACAGAAAAGATACAGCCAAAAAGTGACTTTGAAAGGAAGTCTCTACGCAGAAACATGGACGCACGCGCTCCTTGGCGGTTGCCGCCTTGTCCTTCTTCCGCTGGTACTCCTCAGTGCGTTTCTCGCCCTCCAGCGTCTTCTGGCGCATCTGCATCCGGATGGGCTCGGCGATCTTTGCTGCGTCTGGTCCCGGCACTTGAGTTTGCCCTGGAGCGCATGAACGCGCTCCTCGTCCTCTTTCACCAGGCGGCGCGCGTACGTCTCCATGAGCTTTTCGTCCTCCTCTTGCTCCTACGTTCGTACGTTGTGCTTGAACTCCTGCACTGCCGAGTTCTCGAGCTGCAGCTCCTTTATGTGCTCGTCCTCGAGCCACTTGAGCTCCTTCTACACGCGCTCGACCTCCCTGGCTTCCTCCTGCTTGCGTCGCATCTCGGCTTGCTCGTCATCCTCACGGGTGTCGGCATCCAAATCTTCATCACCAGCGCGCTCATTATTTCGAGAGTCCTCACCGTGGTTCTTGTTGCTGTTCCTCTCCTCCGCGACCACAGTTGGGCGGACATCGGCGGCCGAGGTGAAGTTCTCCACGGTACTCTTCACAGAGCCCTTGTTCACGAGAAGGAGCTCGGAGGCACGACAAAGACCTAAACCAGCGCGCATGAGGATCAACGCTGCGAGCGCAAGATCAGGTGTCATTGGGCAGACGTTGTACGTCTTTCTTCACCAGGTCAATGATGCTCGTGATCGTCTCCTTGGTCATCACGAGGGTTTTCGACTGCTTGCTGAGTCTCTTTTTTTCGAGTGATTCCAAAAATCTTGAAAAGGTATCCAACCCTATCCAACAGCGTCAGTTGAAAATGAAGTCACTATCGTAGGTATCTTTTGTTCCGGAACAAAGTACTTTGATTCATGACATGAAGGTAAGAGAGAAGGAAGCACATGTGAGCGATCATCTATCTATCTGTCACCTTTCTCTCTCTCTTCCACATGTCGTGTTCTCTCCTCTTTCTCTTTTGTCAAAAGATGCTGCGCACTAACGATCTTCCAGCATCGGCTCATGATCAGACGAACGACTCGGAAGTGGATCCCCTCGATCGCCCTCTTGTGATATCTTGCAAGAGCTCACATTGCTCCACAACCAGTCAATAAAATCTCAACTACCAGAGTTGCAAGAATTGATAATCATAATGACGCTCGTATATTAATCGTCCATGCAAACTACTGCTCTCTCTCTCTCTCTCTCTCTCTCTCTCTTTCTTTCTTTCTTTCTCTCTTGTCCATTTAAATATTCCCCCTCCTCTTAATTTACGCCTCTTTTCATGTCTTCATCTTCGCCTGCTTCTTGCTGCTTCCCACGCTTCTGAACATTCCAATCTCAATCTTCTCTTCGTCTCCATTGCTACTGCTGTTGTAGCAAAATGTTCCTTCTCGTCCAGCAGCCGCATGCTCTCGCTTGCGTTTATCCGAACGAGTTCTCAAAGTCGTTGAGTAGCGTGCGCTGCTTGTGCTTCTTCTTTACAATGTGGCCGCTGCCAGCGTCGACAAAGTTCTTGCACCGCAGCGAGCGCAGCGGGACGTCCACTCGGTGGCCCTGCGACGCGTTCAGCTCGCTCAGCATCTGATAAATATACGCCTTCTGCGCGCTCGACGACCTGCCGATGAGTAGAGGGCTCTCAGCGAAGAAGAACATGGGCTTCACGCGACCCTCGTACAGCGAGAAGTTCGTGTCGGAGCGCGTGTGAAAGCGCTGGATCAATTCGAACGGCGTCGCGCACCCAGTGCGGAGCTTCGCCATCGTTGTAGCTGTCGGTGTCTACAATCACATTACAACAATGAATACCCCCATTAGAATAAAATACCAACGGATACAAAGTCACCAAGAGAGCATATTGAACGTACCACCATGAAGAAACCGAGCAGAAGCCCGTCTTGCTGCATCACAAACATATAGCGGCACTCAAACACGTCCAGCAGATCCCGCGCGCGAGTTGCTGTGCTGCGTCCACAGTTCATGAGCGTGGGCGACCACTGGTGGTACAGCGAGCGATTCCACATCTCGATCTGGACGTCGACGACGCGACCAAACACGAGCGACATCCTCGAAAAGCCAGGCTGGAGTGGGTGGTGCGTGTTACAGAACGATGTGGGCTCGCTCTTCTCCGCCATCATCACGAGTCCGCTCGTATCCACTTCCTGGCGCGCGTTCGCCGGCGGCGGCATGCACACCAAGTGCTGCAACACGTACAACTCCGCGCGCGTCGACACTTTCGCGCACATGGACGCAAGCTTCTGGAAGAGCGATTGCGTCATCTTGCTGCGTGGGATGTAGTCGTAAAAGAGAAACTGCAGCGGCCCGAAATGGAACCCGAGCGCCAGCACCGCGTACGCAAAGTACCAGATCATGACCAGCAGCGAGAACGTGTAGTATGCCGAGCCATGGAACGTGTAGTCAATCTACAAACAGGCAAGCATACACATTCATCATTAGATCGTCATACACAATCGACGCATACATAATGACACACACACACACACACACAGAGAGCAAACACGTACCAGCTTGATCTTCATGGAGCAGTAGAGCACGCCAATGAGCAGGCGTGTGGCGGGTGAGAGGAACGTGACGCGGCAGCCGCGCAGACAGTGCTGCGTGATGCGGTAGCCTACATACGTGGAGAGCGACTCGGCCACCAAGAAGTAGATGGAGAAGAGCTCGTAATCGAAAGTGAAGCGCGAGAGGTCGCCGCCACCCGTCATGCCCGCGCGCAGGCGGTCGTCCGGCGGTCCGTAGAGATGTTGGGACGGCCATTGCGCGTCGTAGGCGAGCGGCGGCGCGTTGAACCACGCGGGTCCGCGCCGGTAGAGCGGCTGCATGTGGTAGTGTGGGTAATGGAAGAACGCGTTCGTAGTGGTACTTGCTTTGTTGCTTGCTTTGTTGCTCGCTTGTTCGCTTGCTTGTTCGCTTGCTTGTTCGCTTGTGGGCTTGTTTGTTTGCTGGCCGACACGCGCGGGTATTTATAGACAGGATGTGTGTGTGATCTTGGTAATCCGGACATTTTTTCGGAGAGGAGAGAGAGGACGGAAAACGAAACAGAAGCCAGTACCTCGTCGCAACAAGAGCGCTTGTGCAAGAGAAGCAAGTATTTCGCGTCTCATGGTAGACAGTCACTCATACTAACACTAAGTGAGTGTATCGCGTCTTGAAGTACGATTCGGTGCGTCTCTGTTTGCTAAAAGAGGTGTTTTGATGGGTGTCTTATTGTGCACGAATAGAAGCCACAACCACAAAAATTGTTAGACAAATCAGGTGACAAAAGTGCAGCAGAAATGGGTGAAGTTTCTACAGCAAATCCTCGTATGTGTTGCATTTGCACATGTTAAGTCTGCGTCCAGCGATCGCCCAAATGGAGAAAGCGCAATCGTGGGCCAAGGGTATGAAGTATAGTCACCACCCATGCTCAGTACTTTTATGAAGCAAGTCTCTACATGCTCATTGGCCGCTTTCAGCCAATCAGCCAAGTTTCGCAGCTGCATTTCTTGCTTTCTTGCGAACGGGCAATATGGATGTACCGTACGTGCGCAAGTGTGACACATTCTCAGAAAGAAGCCAACGTCCTATCTAATTTGATACTAAATTGTGCAGAAATTTCAGTAAAACTGTTCTCTGTCGTCGACAACATATTTGATTTAGGCGGAAAGTCATTTGAACTCGCATCAAAATTCTGAAATCCTTTTGGTTCTTATAATCCTTGGTCAGTGCTCCGAGGTGCAAAGAATCAGCGATTTCAATCACAGATGGCTCAGGACTCTGCCAGATACGTCAAAATAGCAGAGTACTGAAAAACAAAAGTCGCGATCCAGCTCCTAAAAATCGTCAATCAACGGTTCAAAATCGTCAAATTGACGAAACCGCGAATCCATTTTGAGGAGGTATCGTTTTAGAGGATCCAAATATGATCGCTAATAACATCAAGAACACTGTGCAAACATCATTTCTGTGACTTTGAGCTTGAACAGATCCATAAATAACAACTGCAATCTCTCACGCACGTTCAACCTCACAAATCCATGCCACCGCCATCGGTGCTGCTTCACGACCCGCACCGGCAGCACGTGCGCTGCGTGCTGCGGGATACACCCGCGGACTCGGACGCGCTCGCAGACGCCACCGCGTTTGTGCGCGGAATCGCGGCGCTCTACGGTGACAGGTTCGACGTTGACGTCGACACCAACCCCAGCACCAGCTCCAAGCACACAACACAAGAAGCCCAGAATGGCGACGGCGACACGACCGATGACTCATTAAGCGCAACAATCACGATCAAAGCCGATGCGAGCAGTGCGGAGAGAAACAAGGTGACGAGCCTCATTCTGCGCGGACGAGTGGCGATCACGCAGTGGATGAAGGAACTACTGGAGACGCGGCTCGCGACGCCCGCTGCTGAGCAGCCACCGATCCGCATCTTCGTGAGCGGCGACCGATCGCAAGTGGGCAAGTCGACCGTGTGTCTTGGTCTTGTCGGCGCGCTACTGCGCCACGGGTTTGCTTCAGAGGACATCGGGTACATCAAGCCGGCGACGCAGTGCGAGAAGCCGCAGCTCGTCGCCAAGTTCTGCCGGACGAACGCCATCACGTGCTGCGACATCGGGCCGATTGTCTTCTACAGCGGCTTCACGCGCGAGTTCCTCAAAGGCAACACCGATGCACCTGAACTGCTGCTCGCGAGTGCGAAAGAGAAGGTGGATGAGATCGGCACGGGCAAGAAAGTGGTGATCGTCGATGGCGTTGGGTACCCGGCGGTGGGTTCCATCTGTGGCGTATCGAACGCCGCAGTCGCGTCGGCAGTGCAGGCGCCAGTGGTGCTGGTCGGGAAGCGCGGAGTGGGTGACGCCGTGGACTCGTTCAACCTGAATGCTGCGTTCTTTGAGAGTCAGGGCGTGAAAGTGCTTGGCGCGCTCTTCAACCGGCTGCCGCAGGACGGATACTACAGTCTCGAGAACTGCAAAGAGAGCGTGAGCGCGTACTTTGAGCAGTTCCAGCCGCAGAAGCACGTCTACGGCTTCATCCCGGAAATGGTACAAGACAGTGAGGACGATGCTGATACTCCGTGCGAACCAGAGTCAGCGGAAGGCGATCAGATGACGGCGCAGGAAGCCAAACAAGCCAAGAAGGTGATCGACACGTTCTACGAGCATGTCAACTTGACGCAGTTGCTCGAAGATGCGAAGCAGTATCAGTCTCATAGTGATCACGGGTCGATGGAGCCAGAGGCTAAATCACGGCCACAGTTTGCTGCAAAGCGAGCGCGTCGTACTTCACCGATCATGAATAGCGAAGCAGCAGCGAACGAAAATGGTGAAGATGGCGATGAACCAGTTGTCATGAAGCGGTCGCGAGCGGAGATCCAAGCGGCAGCAAAGGCATCTGGCGCAGCTGGTGGCTGAGGAAGCTAGACGAAGAAGCCCAAATGGTCTCACCAAACTCCCAGTTCAGACCTCCATGCACAAGGACACCGGTGGTGCGTATCCAGTGTGTGTGTGTGTGTGGGGGGGGGGGGGTGGGGGGGGGGGTTGGGGGGGGGGGGGTGGGGGGGTAAAAAAGTGTTGACCCCGCGCGCAAAACGTTTTTTTTGTTATGAGCACCCACGGGAAAC